>SMGU01002289.1:0-11426 GCA_004348175.1 Puccinia novopanici | reverse complement strand
GCTGTTTGAGGAGGGCCTTGGTATACCGATCAATCAGTCGGTCGACAAAACTGGTGGCCACCGTTGGGTTCTCGCCGTTTGTATCGGGAGAGCCGTCGGTGTTTGTGGAGGCAATGGAATTGACAAGATTCTGCGTCTGGTGTGGCTTGATCATCAGGGCCGTGGGGCTGACCGTCGGGAGATCAACGTGCGCGTGATCGTGGATAAAGGTGAGAGCAGTCTCGATACCCGCAACTTTAGAACCAATGAGACACTTCAGAAGCTCTAATGCTGGGTCTCGCAGGGGAGTGTTTCCGAAGGTATCTTGGACGACCTTGGTGAGTCCGTCATAAAAGGTGATGAGGGTGTTGTTTAAGGTGGTGGTGGTTGTGCCAGCCCATCCGAGCATGTGGTCATTGACGTCGGTTTGGAAGTGGAGGATGACGGTGTTGGTGTCGTTGGCGAATGTCGCGCTCATGTTGGCCGTCTCTTGATTGATTTTGTCGGTCAGTAAATTCGTCAAGCCATTGACGCCAGCGTTCGCTTCCTGCACGGCATGGTTTCGGACGCCATGAAGGGACGCCAGCTGGATTTCCACAATTATCGTCCCCAGAAGTCCAGCCCCTAGAAACAGAAGTGCCGCCGGCCAGGTCAGATAGGCAAACAGCCACGGTCCCCGGTGTCTCCCGCTCTTATTCTTCAAGTACATCCGGTTGGTGACTCGCGATATTGTTGGAGTTTTCCTGTGGAATTAAAGAATAGATAGGTACATGGTCTGGTTAGCTGTTGCTATTTCCTTTAAAGCAAATACGCAAATGATACAGATTACCTACATTGATTGAAGGAAAGAGAGAAGCTGAGGTAGAAAGATTATTGCCGTTGTTGTTGAGCCACACCTCCCGAGAGCGATGCAGGCTGGCGACCATCCGGCCCCAAAGAAACCTCTCTTTGAGCATGTTGAAGAGTGTGATTAGAACGATGACACTGAGTATCGCTATGATGAGTATCTTGATGCCTTCAGCCACGATTTTTCCTATCACGTCGATAAAAGAAGTATCCAGGCTCCTGAGATGCAGATTGACGATCAGCTTTTAGAATTACGCGGCATTTTAGCATGGCGCATGAAGATAAAAAAAGGAATTATTACATGACAAAACTCTACCCTTTTCGCGGGTGGTGCTGATAACAAATTGCGATCGATGGTGGCGTTGCTGAGCTTCGAAGTAACTTCGAGCCGCAAAGCTTCGAAGGGTGTGGAGACCAATTTGTCCAACGAGTCTCTCAGCTGAACAAAAAAAAGTCAGAATCATCAGCTCACAAGACTAAGGGAATGATTTAGTAGAAAACATACATCAGCCAAGGTGGGCAAAGATGCATTCAGCTTTGATAATCCGTCGCTGAGACCTGTCGGCATTTTGAAGTTCTGGAGCGCGTCTAGATTAGGTATTTCAAGTTGTGGCTTGTTATGTGCACCAGGGGAGCTTATTCAAGTCGTCGATTGCTCCTGAGAAGACCGACTCCGCTGCGCCAATCGTTGATTCTAATAAATTGAAATCAAAGAATGTCTGTTAGGTATAATGAAGGACACGAAAGCAGAGGGACTTTTTTTTTTTTGATGTGGCACTTACGAATAGCGGTTCGAAGGCCATGGACTGCCTCGGTAAAGGCTTTCTCTGCTTCTTCGGCCACTGCGATTAGCAAAGCCAAAGAGCCTCTTACGACGAATTCGGCCAAGCAAACTGCATAGAAGAAGCAGAAGTCAGACAGAGAACACTCCTTGAAGCTGAAGACATTGGGGGGGTGGGGTGACAGAGAATGAGGAGTTGGACTGACGATATAAGCTCCGATATGTGTCAATCACATACAAGATGATGGCTTCGATGGCCCTGATGGATATATCTAGGACGGCGGCCAAACCATGGACGATGTTCTCGGCTCCAGAGACTAGGAAGTCGTTGGTTTGGTCGGCCATGAAATGAGGGATGCTGACGGCAACACTGGCCGCGCCTTCAATTCCAGAGCAAGCCGAGGCCATCTCGCGTTTGGCATCGCCAACGCCATCATGGACGGACTGTAGTGTGAGGATAAGTTGGATGAGAATGAGGACCAGGATTAGGATTGGATAGGCCAGCCATGCTAGCGAGGTCCGAGCCCTCAGACCTAGATAAGGCTGCAACCCCGGTGGGTCCGGGTCCGTTGCGGCCATGGGCGGCAGGTAGGCCGTTGGCGGACTACCGCGACCGGAATACATATAAGGAGGCGGAAAGTTGGGTCTCGATGTTGTCGAGGATCGCCTCGGTGATCGAAAAAGCATGGCGAAGAATATTTAGGCAATTCCTCAAGCTTAAAGGATTGGGTGATGGTGATTGAGGGCTTGAGAGGAGATGGGTTAATGCCCTTGTGGAGTTGAAATGTGGAACAAGTTCGAAATGGTGGATTCTGGGGAGGGAGGGAGGAAGGTGAAGGGGCAGGGCTATTTGGAAAGAAAGATTGAAGGGCGGCAATGGAGACTATTGTCTTGCCTGCTCAGTCACTGTGCTTTCCTGAGTGAGTCTTACTGAGGTCTGAACAACTCGGGCGAGAATGGCGAAAAGCACTCGGGAACAGCAAGCCGCAAGTTGGGAATGCAGCAGGAGAGAAGAAGAAAGAGAACGGCAAATGTCTTCCAGGTCCACTTTCAACCGACTGGCAGTGGTCCGAGAGCATTATCAGTCCGGCTGGTGTTTTCTTTATGCTAAGCATCAAGTAGGCTATTGTCGGCTGAGGACAAAGATATGAGTGCCAACGGCGGGTAGTCACTCAAAGGAATATGGTTGTATCGGATATCATCATATGAGAGCTTCGCTGCCCCCTGAGTCTGCTGCTGTTGCCCAGTCCCAGTCATCAACTGGCCATCAGCTCAGTCATCTTATCCCCATCTTTGGTTAGGGAAGCCTACATCCTAACAACAAGATCCGGGCCCTTTCTGCTTATCATACGATGTCATGGCAAGCACTCCGAACCAATATTGTGACCTCTTTTCCGCTTGTCCCACCATCTGGGGGGATTACGAGGAGGGTAAATAAATAAATGTGTGGTGTGCATGCATACCATACGGCTAGCAAGCATTACAATTAAAAACAGTTAAATGCATCGAGTTTCTGTGTCGGGCCCGAACCTAAGCATGAAACATATGACTCTTTGGTCTTCAATACTTGGGCCGGCCACAATTCAAATCCCCTGCCTCAACTCCCTCCGCTATTTATGTACCCAAGTCACATCTACAACAAAGATGTCATACTTTCACGTTTGACCCTTGTTCACTGCTTTCGTTAACCGTAAAAGTCCATGCAAACACTTTTAATTCCTGCCTTGTTCAACTGCCATTTTAACCGGTACACTGCCTCATACTACATTCGACAATGTAAAATATTTACATTTTGCTGTGACGACCTGCTTAACGCTTTGTTTTACTTCCTTCCTTAACCGGAAAAGTCTGTGGCAAGAAAAGTCACTTCTTGTTTGGCTGACTACACTCGACAATGTTAATCAATTGCACCATGCGGTTACGACTTGGCGTCATGCTTTTTCTTACCACCTTCTTGACCGGAAAAGTCTGTGGCAAGACATTTTATTTCTTTTCTGGTACACTGCTAATCTAACCGGCACTTTGCCCATAATTATTTCCGACAAAGGGCAATTCATTTACCCTGCAGTGATCACCAGCTGAAAACAGGATTCACCAAATTACAAGTCTATGTTTGGCAAAAAACATTTACACTACAAATTCATCGAGTCAGTCCACATTCCTCCCCAATCATACACCAGTAGCTTACACAGATGAAGACCGAGTTGTTTCTTATCTGGGTGACTGTCCCGGAAAACCAGCCCGAGGTTCCTACGTGAATCCTTCCTCCATGAACTTGCGCCCAAAACATGCCAATGTCGAGGACAAGCTCCCGATTCTACAGCAGCCATACCGTCAACTGGTTCTGCCCTGGTCAGGTAGACAGTAAGGAAACACACCTCTTCCAGCTCGACCTCATGTGCTTCGATTCTCGGATACACACTGGTAATGACAATATTACCCGACATAACCGGGCGGACCATAGGCCACAAATCAGGAGGTGGACACGTGTAGTAGGCCGCTGTCGTTAAGTCCAGTGTAAAAGTGAGGCCACTGCTGCCCAAGTCCACGTGGCCACGATAGCACATCCAACAAGAACCAACCCGCGGCGCGGAGCTCCCAGTGAAGTTGACCTCGAAAATGGGTTGGAAGTCCCGCCTGGCTCTGCCACCTCCGCGTCCTGGTGCCGCAGCATGGGACACTACCGCGGTAATACGGTCGGTATCCGGGCCGGAATGATTGAGCAATGTAATATAACCGGTCCCTATTATTTCTAGCATGGCGAGTGAAGAGCTAGCTATGATGACAGGTGCAAAGAAGTTAACACCACCATTTCCTAGAAACAGGGTTCTATTTAAGTCTTCGGGTGGCCGATAGTCCTGTCCCATTGCACAATCGCGGAGCTGGTGACGGAAATGACAATGTGATGAGCTTAGCAGTTGTCATGGGTCATATTCAGTAATTCTCACTTTTGGCTGTTCATGGAACTGGCATGGCCATTGTAGAACGGTCCGGAAACCAAGACTTAACACCTGAGTTCGGCTGCCCGACCCAACCTTCCCTATTGCCATAATAGTGACTTAATTCGGCGATCATATCCAATTCCAGTGTTCGTCTACACTAGATGTCATTGCTAGAACCAATGCACATCAATTCCTAGCTCGGGACGGTGCAAATTTCTATTTCAGGAAACTCGTTCACCCAAACCGGGCCTTATTATCTACTCTATTGCCGATTTCATACCGCAATCAAGCGACCGTTCTGACACGCAATGATTACGACTAAGAACGTGTTTATATAACTTCTCTGTGTGGTACATGGCCCGGGCCACATGGTCAGCACTCTTTGTCCATGGAACTGGCAGATTGATTTGTTTGATTGGTTTCAACTCAAATGCGGTTTGCTTTATGCATCCTATAACAATATGATCCATTGTGCTTATCCGTCTGACGCAGAGCCCCGCTGCGGTAACCTGCACCAGGCCGCAAATAAGGTCATGATCGTGGATTGGATCCCGGCCTTACAAATAGGGACGTCAACTCCGGGAGAGGTTCCATTATCCGCTCCCTTATTCAATCCACACCCAATTCCCTAATTACATCTCCGTTCATAGTTCTATAGTGCCCAACTCTAATTCACATCCCAACAATCAACAAATGGCGCCTGCTCCATCTTCGCTTCGAAGACAATCACACCCATTCTTCAGCAATGGCCCATACGATATTACCTCAGCAGTTAGTGATCGATCCCGAGGTCAATATAAACAAATACTTCGCTAACTTTCTCTGCAGCTTCCGCCAATTCTAGGAATAATTCTACCTACGGCCAATTCCCATACCTTTCGTCCATCTTCTGTCAACCAGAAGGAAGCCCCGATGAGGTGGCCGTCAAGGTAAACTTAACCGGAAGATTTGACTAAAGTGAAAGTAACTCCAAGATAAAGTTTATTTCAATTCTTGGCGAATTATAGCCCCAACGCAAGGAAGCCCCGGTATGCTACTATGAACAACAAACGGCCTTCTTGATCGCGGATTCAGAAGGTTACTCCTTAGTTTGGCCAACAAGATATCTTGTTGGGGCCTCGCATCGTTATTTCGAAGCGAGAACAAGACGTCATTGGTGCGGGCGGTAACACATATCAAAATTTGGTCGTGAAGATAAAACACACGGACTATGATAATGCAGTAAGTCGTCATTGACTCCGTTGGATTATACCTACAGCTGACGCACATCTCTCTTAGTTGCGCGAGTCAGTGGTGTTCCATGTCGACTACCACATTCCAGGCAATCGGAACCTGGCAAAGACGTTTGGCCTGTTTCAGCCTGGCAGGGAGGTCCTGATAGCTGGAATCATATCTGGTTACAACGACGACAATTATACGTTTCAGGTAACGGTATGTATGGCCTTTCTTATTGTATAACACATTCTTTATAATTCACGCGCTTGATTCATGTGTGATGAATTGTGAACAAGGCAATTTCGGTTTCACTGGCATCCGGGCACGAGAGTGTTAATTTGACCCCGGCTGCAAGAAGCAATGGATCGGTGCGCGCCTCACGGCGTGCAGTCCAGTAAGTAATGAGATCTGGGTTTTGTCAGCGGAAGTGTTGACTCCGCTTCTCTCCAGGATCGATTTTGAAGAACCGCGTCGCTCGGCAGGTCCTGGCCCTGAGTGTACTCCCAATCAGGCCGAATCCGAGCACGAAAGCCGCACTTCCAATGTGCAATCCTCCTCAACCAACAGTGCATCGCAACAGTCAGTTGGGAAGATCATACTGAAGAAACGGGCCAGAACCACAAGCAGTAAAGCTTCAAATGGCGATCTCGAAGATATCTAACTTGCACACAACCGTAACCACCTTTCGGTTACAGCTAACCCTTGAACTGAGAGGTATTCCCACCGATGAAAGCGGTCTGGTTGGGACGGGAACGGGGGAGGCTTTCATTGTTGTGGTTTCCGTTTCTATTCTTCGCTGGTGTCTTGCGTTACCATTGTTCTTGTGCCCCCAAACGGTTTTGGGAATGTAATATGCCTTGGCGGCCATGAACCATGCGAGGAAATGCCAAATATGGCTATGCCCAAGCGCAGAGCAAAATACGAGCCGCGAGTTGCACTGTGTGTAAGATCATGATCCCTAAACCGGCCTCGTGCTTTTCTCCTAATAAGGTATGAAGATAACCAGGCCATCTGAGACATCACCTGCAGAAAACAGATGCCGAGTGCGGGAACTATTCCTGTGGACCATTACACTTTTCCTGTTGTCTATATCTAACAGCATTTTTACATTCAGTGCCCTCCAACAACTCCTAGATTCAGAACACAATGCCTTACACATCTGGTGTCATTGTATCGAACTCGCATGACAATATGGAGTCCGCTATCGTCGCTGTTGCAGGGTCTTTACTAGACTCTTTTATAGGAGATCAGACCGACGTCTGTGTCTCATGTGGGGCTCGACACTGGCGTGGAGAGCGGAATATGTCTCAACAGTCCAAAAAGTTCACCTCTTTCTCGACCTGTTGCAAGATGGGTTCGGCCATGATACCCGTGTCGTATGCCGTGGACTACCCGCAGTCAATGCAGGAGTTGCTCCAGTCTGGAACCCAAGGTTAGTTCAGATATTGACAGGTTGGCCTATTCACGAGTCCTGAATGGTTCTCTAGCAGAGTCGAGGCATTTCCGAAGATATATTCGGTCCTACAACAACGCGTTGTCTTTCACATCTCTAGGTGCAAATATTGACAAGTCTACACAAGGACAAAAGGGCGTCTTCACTTTCCGAGTATCTGGGGCGCTCTTCCACAACTTGCCTTCACTAATGCCTAGGAACATGAATGATGCTCGATTCTCGCAAGTTTATGTAGTCGGCGACAACGACCAGTTTGAGGCTGAGGCGCGAGTAGACAAGTCAAAAGCGCCACTGTCACCTCAGATAATGCTTCGATTACAAAGAATTTTGACTGAGCATAATTGCTATGCGAAGTTGTATAGGTCTGTTTCGGAGACACACGGACAGAATTGTAACCGGCGTATTGTCCTGAAACAGGTTGTGTTTCCCGGGCAAAATCCCAAGACCTATAACCGGCCAACTGTCGACGAAATTGCAATGGTTTTGGATGATCCCGACGAAGACAATATAGGCCCGAGAGATGTCCTATTGCATCTGAAGGATGGCCAAATTCAACATGTTACCGATGAACATTCTGGTTACTTAGCGCTACGTTTCCCAATTCTGTTTCCCTATGGTGAAGTCGGCTGGTTACCTGATGTGCCCAGTAGTTCGAGCAGGAGTGAGTGATGAGTTAGTTGATCCCATTTACTGTAACTAATGTAAAAGCAGGACAAAAAATTACACAGGTCGAATGGTATGCAGGGTTACTATTTGAGAAAGAAGATCGCTTTTCCCCATTTCATTACGCTGGGTCGCTTTTCCAAGAGCTGGTGGTGGACCTGTTCTTGTGCGTTGACAGGTCGAGGTTGAATTATTTCAGAAAAAATCAGAAACACATCAAGGCAGAATTGTACCAGGGGGTGACGGAATCCATCAGGGACGATACTGACATAACAGGGCGTAAGATTATCCTACCCTCTTCTTACATTGGGTCGCCGAGGCACATGATCCAGCTATACCAGGACTCAATGACACTTGTCGCCAGATACGGAAAACCTTCCTTGTTCATCACAATGACTGCAAATCCCTACTGGCCTGAGATCGTTTCAAACCTGAAACCTGGACAACACGCGTCGGATCGGCCCGACTTAGGAGTTAGAGTTTTCCACCTCAAGATGAAACTTATGTTAGAGGACGTGGTGAAGAGGCAGTTATTGGGGAATGTTTCAGCTTTCGTGTACACAGTCGAATTCCAGAAGCGTGGCTTACCACATTGTCACTTAATGGTCATGCTAGAACCAGCGCATGTTCCAAGTACAGCAGAACAAATCGATTGTCTGATTTCGGCCGAAATTCCTGACCCAACAACAGAACCTCGCCTACATGGTATTGTGACCCGGCACATGATTCATGGTCCTTGTACCAGTGCCACTGGTTGCTGGAAGGACAATCGTTGCTCCAAGAATTTTCCAAAGCCATTCCAGAATGAGACAGTTTTGCGCGAAGATTCCTATCCTTCGTATAGAAGACGCGATGATGGCAGAAGCTGTATGAAACGGGGTCAACGGCTAACCAACCAACACGTCATCCCTTATAATAAATACCTATCATTGAAGTTTGACTGTCACATTAATGTCGAAGTGCCGTATGGAATCAATGCGACCAAGTATTTGTTTAAGTACATTACGAAAGGGCATGACAAGGCTGCGATCAAAATTGAAGAGAATGACGAGATATTAAAATTTATAAATGGTCGTTATATTGGTCCATGTGAGGGTCAGTACAGATTGTCTGTGTTTGATAATTTCAGAAACTGATGTTCTATTTTTCAGCGGTTCACCGCCTACTTCAGTTCGAAATGTCGGACCGTAGTCCGGCCATAACCAGGCTAGCACTACACTTGGAAAACGAGCAGATGGTGTACTATAGAGATGTGGCAGGAGCCAAGCAACAAGTGTTGTCGGGGAAAGCAGAACGAACCACCCTATTGGAATACTTCGTCCTTAATCAGCGTGACGATACAGGTTTCTCAAAGAGGGCACGGGACTTGTATTACTGGCAGGTGCCAGAGCAATTTTACTGGACCCGGGACAAGCAATGGAAGCCTAGGCTGCGGCCGGCGCAAGCGGTGGGGCGTCTGTATTACGCCAGCCCTACGGAGGGGGAAAGGTATTACCTGCGTGTGTTGCTAATGCATACGAAAGGGGCTACCTCTTTTGTCGATCTGCGTACGGTTCATGGGACGGTGCACAGATCCTTTCGAGAAGCTGCACAGGCGAGGCGACTCCTTTGGAGTGACACACACTACGACGACGCAATAAAAGAAGCTTCACTATGGATGACTGGTCCCCGGTTGAGGTACATGTTTGTACTAATATTGGTTCACAGTGCGCCCAGTGACCCTATGTCGCTCCTGAACAACAACTTGGCCTCTCTGGGGGATGACTGCCGATACCTTCTGAAAAAGTCTGGCTTCAGCAATGATCCTTCGGAATTAGAAGTCAAACTCGCAACTCACGTTTTGATTCAAGGCCAGGTACAACGACATGGCCACAGTCCTTCAGAGCTAGGTCTGAATTTGATTTCGCATCCAGAGGCTGGCCGGATCAATAATCTGTTCTCCGCGGCGACCGTCGAGGCTATCAGCCGTGAAGATGATTTCGAGACCCGAGCCGCCGAGTTGAATGTAGATCAGGGTGCTGTACTGGAGTTTGTGGAAGACATGCACCGGAACCAATCGATGTACAGGTTGTTTGTCGACGGGCCAGCGGGCTGTGGCAAAACATTCTTGTTGAACGCGTTGATAAAATTCTACAGGAACAAAGGGACCAGGGTGGTTGTAGTGGCTTCCTCAGGTGTTGCCGCCCTGCTATTAGAAGGGGGTGCGACCGCCCATTCAAAATTTAAAATACCATTGCAGGCTTCTGCGACTACGTTATGTTCTTTCACTTCGACCTCGGCGCTGGGAAAAGAACTGACTGAGGCGGAAGTATTGATCTGGGATGAGATCAGCATGATTCACCGATACACGCTCGACACGGTCGACCGTTCACTTCGAGACTTGCGGCAGGTTGATGAACCTTTTGGGGGCCTGAATGTTATCTTCGGAGGCGATTTCCGACAAACTCTCCCGGTGGTCCTGGGTGGAAGCTTGGTAGAGCAGGGGCTTGCATCCGTACTAATGTCAGGGAATTGGTCAGGTATCAAAGTATTTCGACTCACCAGAAATATGCGAATGCGACCTGAAGCAAGCAACATTTCGGTTTCTCAATCTGGCGATTTTGCCCGGTGGTTACTAGAGATAGGAGATGGTTCGAAGGAGCACGAGTTTAGTTCAGAGGTTGAGTTGCGCTATTGCCAGGTATTTCAACACGACAGTGATGATCAGGTCATTTCAGCCTTGATTTCGCACGTTTACAGTGGTCTCGAGAAGGTGATCGGACTCCTCAGTGCCAGAAAACTGGGATGGTTTTACCGGAGCAGGTGCATCTTAGTTCCTTGGAACAAATGTGTCGAACAACTCAATGATCGTTGTTTGGACCTGGTACCCGGGAGACTGCTTATTTCCGAGTCCATCGATCAATGCCTGGAAGATGATGAAGACGCACTGCCACCAGAAATATTAGCTCGGATCCAACTTCCAGGCTTTCCTGCGTCTCGGCTTGCTCTCAAAGAGGGAGTGCCAGTCGTTTGTTTAAGGAACTTTAATTTGGGCTCAGGACTTTCGAATGGAACTCGGCTTTTGATTACGGGCATACAGCCTAATGTGCTAAAGTGCCTTGTCATGACTGGACCTAGAACAGAAGAGGAAGTAATGCTCCCAAAAATCTCGTTGATCCATGAGCCTGACTCAAGGATGTCGACGAGATTTTCACGTTATCAATTCCCGGTGGCGCTCGGTTTTGCAATGACTGTAAACAAATCACAGGGCCAGTCACTTGAAACGGCGGCAGTATACTTGCCGCGACCAGTCTTTGCTCACGGACAACTGTACGTGGCTTTATCAAGAGTTTCTGACTTGAATAGGTTGATGGTTGGCCTGGTGAAAAGGGGAACCGTAGAAAAGAAAACACGCAATGTTGTGAACCTAGATGTATTACAGCGCCTGAGATCTTGATTACCCCGAATCCGTTTTTGTCTAAAGAATGTTATTCATTATTGTAATTCTAGGGCCTGGAACTGTGAGAGCGGGGAGCTGGTCTCGCGGCGAAGCCGCGTGTTCCCTAGT
>SMGU01002288.1:0-28494 GCA_004348175.1 Puccinia novopanici | reverse complement strand
ATTTTACTATAAAAGGAGGGCCTTTTCCGCCTCCAACTTCCCATCATCCAGCCACCTAATCCCACTGGCAGGAGATCCATCCGACTTCCAAAACACTCATCACACCATCACAAAGAGAACGGCAAATGTCTTCCAGGTCCACTTTCAACCGACTGGCAGTGGTCCGAGAGCATTATCAGTCCGGCTGGTGTTTTCTTTATGCTAAGCATCAAGTAGGCTATTGTCGGCTGAGGACAAAGATATGAGTGCCAACGGCGGGTAGTCACTCAAAGGAATATGGTTGTATCGGATATCATCATATGAGAGCTTCGCTGCCCCCTGAGTCTGCTGCTGTTGCCCAGTCCCAGTCATCAACTGGCCATCAGCTCAGTCATCTTATCCCCATCTTTGGTTAGGGAAGCCTACATCCTAACAACAAGATCCGGGCCCTTTCTGCTTATCATACGATGTCATGGCAAGCACTCCGAACCAATATTGTGACCTCTTTTCCGCTTGTCCCACCATCTGGGGGGATTACGAGGAGGGTAAATAAATAAATGTGTGGTGTGCATGCATACCATACGGCTAGCAAGCATTACAATTAAAAACAGTTAAATGCATCGAGTTCCAGTGCCGGGTCGCGTCCCAAAGCATGAAACATATGACACAATGGTCTTCAATACTTGGGCCGGCGGCAATGTCACGATTTCCATTCACCTGCTCCCCCTCTTATAGCCTTGCCCACCCGGTCGCCAATGAAAAGTCTGCGCGCCATCTCTTTCCGTCCACCTCCTCTCATACCCACTCATTACGGTATGGTGACTTTTCGACGCACGAAGCCACTATTCTCACATTCCCTATTCGGGAACCGAGCCGACATGCATTTATTTTCTGGAACACTCCCAAATTACCTAACTGGGTCTTCAACATTGGCAGCCCTGTACACAACTCCTCCGGTTAACTAGCAGAAGGATCGCCTATTCCACTATTTTAGATTGCTTCCCGGCTGTGGTTCTCAGGAACTCTCTGCAGAGATAAACACAATGAACCACAGAAGACTTCTGCCCGGTCACCTCAAACTTACTACCCAACAAACCCATCACAAGTCTATACCAGGCAAAAACATGTTGCACTGCCAACAGGATTTGTTAGTCATAATTCATCAACAATTTCGATATTGTAGCTCACGCAAATGAAAACAGAATTCTCCCTTATCTTGGTGACTGTTCCAGAAAACCAAGCCGTGGTGCCGGGCCTGATCCTGCCTCCATGCACTTGAGTCCAGAACATTCCAATATCCAGGACCAGCTCTCGATTCTGCAATCAGGTTCATTGTCAATCATCCCCCATCAAGGCGATTGATCGCGTGAAGAAACTCGCCTGTTCGACCCCAATCTCGTGAGCTTCAATTCTTGGATAGACGCTTGTCACAACAATCTCGCAAGACACAACTGGGCGGACATTGTTCCACAAATCTGGAGGTGGAGTTGTGTAATAGGCAGAAGTCAACAAGTCAATGGTCAAGGTAAGGCCACTTAGCCCCATGTCGACTCGGCCGTGGTAACATATCCAGGAAGATGTAGACCGTGGCAGAGAGTCACGAGGGAAATGAACCTCGAAAATCGGCTGGAAATCCCATCTTGCCCTTTCACCTGCGCGACCAGCCGCTGCCGCATGGGACACTACTGCAGTGATGGTGCCGGTCCCTGTAGAACTATGATTGAGTAAAGTGATGTAGCCTGTGCCTATGATGTCGAGCATTGTGCTGTATGAGTTGATAAAACACAGTTGTAGGGAGAAAGTACAGCACTGTGGTATGCTTCAAGTTCAACGCGAGGCCCTTTTATGCTGCTGAGGTATTGCACCAGCTACATTACCGTCGGCCTGTGGAGTGCCATGGCCGGACTAGATGTTATTTAGATCGGCCATAGTTACCACTTGAGGCAAGTGTCTATCCAGTTGGCAGAGATTGGTAACTGCTCAAGTGTAAACCCTTACCCCATCCTACTGCTCAAGAAGCCTGGCGCAATTGGCAGGGCTGGACACATGCCAAGATAATTTCAGGGCCTCCACCTGAGCAATCGCGAAATGGGGTTGTCCTACACATTGAAATTAGCATTCAGGTCAATCCATATGAACCCCAATTCCGGTGTCTCACTGCTGCCTCTATAGTCCGCTGAAGATGGATAACCTTCAATCTGAAGTAAGGAATTCTTCAGTACCACCATGAATTTGTTCGGATTTGTTTTGGGCAACATATTTTTGCCACTTGCGAACTTATTTCTGGGTTGGCCAATCATTATGCTCTGCCCGGGACAGGAAACTTGTCAAAGCAACCATCTCGCTGCGCCTTAGCAATTCGAGTCGTAGAGTTCTGCGCCTACAAATACGACTGCAACACGTGCGTTGGTGAATATCCCGGGACGCTTCACTCTTATCCCACTTACTTTTTGGTACTTCCTTCTCTCAACAATCATCATATCATGGCCCCGGCTCCGTCTTCTCTTCGAAGACAATCCCATCCTTTTTTCAGCAATGGTCCATTCGACATCACTGCTGCAGTAAGTGAGCAATATTTGCCGCCGGTCAGAGTTTTGATTAACGTTTGCTTCAGCTTGCGCCAATTCTAGGAAGCAATTCGAACTACGGGCAGTTCCCGTATCTGTCATCTATATTTTGTGAAGTAGAGGGAAGCGCAAATGAAGTCGCAGTGAAAGTGAACCTGACGGGATATAATTCTGCAGCGACGGCGCTTCTTCAAGATAAGGTCTACTTTCTCGGGGGCAGAATTATCGCGCTCAACATTAGGACTCCCCCGGTGTTTTATTACGAACAACTAACCAGTTTCCTCATTGCGGACTCGGAGGGTTACTCACATTCGTTGGCTAACAAGACGTCATGCTGGGGCTTTGGAATCGTCATTTCGAAGGAGGAGCGAGAAGCAATTGGTACAGCAGGCAATTCATACAAAAATCTGATCGTTAAGATTAGGCACACGGACTACGACAACAGCGTGTGTAGTCATACTTCTCCGTTCCTTTGGCATTTTACTAACGGACACTGCAGTCCCGGGATTCTGTGACATTCCACGTAGATTATATCATCCCGGGCAATCGGAACTTAGGCAAGGCGTTTGGGCTGTTCCAGGCTGGAAGAGAGGTTTTGATTGCTGGCATGATAACTGGATACGACGAAAAGACTTTTACATTTTGGGTCACGGTCAGTGTGTTTTGCTGACAGTCGGACGCCACGTCCCAACAAATTGACATATCGATGGCTTGTTTCAACAAATTTCTAACCAGGCTACATCGGTATCGGTTGCCTCTGGCAACGAGAGTACAAGCTTGCACGCCGGAAAAAAAGGGTCTGGCACAGTCCGCGCTTCTAGGCGGGCAGTCCAGTGAGTATTATCAGTCTACATATGTCTGTACTTTATTGGGTAGCTGAGGGTTTGCTCCAGGATCGATTTCGATGAACCAACCACCTCAGCGACGTCTGTTCTAGACGAACCAATCAAGAGCTTGCCCCCGGACCAAGCAGATCAATCGAACAAAAGGGGTGCATCCGCCTCAAGCAGTTTGTCACAGCCCCTGGTAGGAAAAGTCGTTCTAAAGAAGAGGGCCAGGACTGCAGCGAGCTCAGCCACCAATGCTGAGCCCGAAGAGGATTGATCACTACCTGAAACTACCGTAGCGATTTGAGTGGTAACGCTGGTCTTAGGTAGAGTTAGCAATGGGGGCAGGCGTATTGATAGAAACCTGTCCTGTGTTTTGAAATGGGTGGCGGGTCCTGCACCGGCCATGAAGGACTGTCCCAAGAGGTGCAGCATATTATTCGGTTCTTCTTGCTTTTGAACTTTTTTGTATTCTTTTTTCTAGATGGTTGTATTTCGAAAAGTCAAATTCTCTATTAATGTCATATGTGTCACAAGTTTAACCGAAATAAGATTCGTGGGGGGGGGGTGCAATAGTTCCTTTTCCGGATCTGCCTCCATTGGTTAATTGTTCAGGCAGGCTTCAGGGGAGGCATTGAGTTGAACAAAAGAGTACTTATCATAGTACAGGTCAGCTCGGGTTCCTGCAACAATATAAGGAGGGTGCCAGTTTTTCCATTCTGCTCCCGTGATTAAATATTTTCCAAGCATGCCCCGATTACCTGGCCTGATAATATCAAATTCCATCAAAAACACTGAAACCGAGATCACTGCTGTCGCGGGTGCTCTTCTCGATTCATCCATTGGTCAACAAGAGGATGTTTGTGCCTCATGCGGCACACGACATTGGCGAGGCGAACGGAATAAGGCCGACAGGCTGAAAGGGAAAACTTCATTCGCTTCCTGTTGTAGAATGGGATCAGCCTTAATCCCAGTAGCTTATGCGGTCAATTATCCAACCGAACTACGGTGTTTGCTAGAATCAAATAATGAAGGTAAGCTCAGTGGCATAAAAGTGCGGTAGACAATGCCTGATCTGTCCATTTGCAGATTCAAAGCATTTCTGACGATATATTCGGTCTTACAACAATGCGCTATCATTTGCTTCCCTGGGTGCTAATATTGATAAATCAACACAAGGGCAAAAAGGGATCTTCACTTTTCGTGTATCAGGTTCATTATTTCACAATTTGCCTTCTTTGATGCCGAAAGGTATGAAGGATGCCCGGTTTTCCCAAGTCTACGTCGTTGGCGGAAACGACGAATCAGAAGCGAAATCCCGGGTCGAGAAGTCGAGATCGCCCCTGTCGCCTCAAATCATGCTCAGGTTGCAGAATCTATTGACTGATTCAAATAGCTATGCGAAATTTTATAGATCCATTTCAGGGTCAACGTCACGAGACTGCTCCCGGAAACTTGTACTAAAACAGGTCGTGTTCCCTGGGCACAATCCAAAAGTGTACAACCGGCCAACTGTCGAGGAAATTGCCATGGTTTTGGACAGCCCGGACGCAGATATGATTGGTCCCAGGGATGTCGTTCTGCAACGAAGAGATGGTCAGATTGAACATATAACAGACGAGCACTCTGGTTACTTGGCTTTGAGATTTCCTTTGCTATTTCCTTATGGCGAAGTTGGCTGGTTGCCCGACTGTCCGAGTACCTCTAAGCGGAGTAAGTGTCCGACACTTCCTTCCAATCACAGTGCCTCTAATGTATAAATGTAGAACAATGTATAACCCAGGTTGAATGGTACGCTGGAATCCTCTTCGAGAAGGAAGATAAATTCTCGCCCTTCCACTACGCAGGGCCTTTACTCCAGGAATTAGTGGTAGATCTGTTCTTGTGCGTGGACAGGACACGACTCACTTACTTCAGGAAGAATCAAAAGCACATTAAGGCAGAATTGTACCAGGGAGTTACTGAATCAATCAGGGACGACACTGATGTGACAGGCCGTAGGATCATTCTTCCATCTTCTTACATTGGCTCGCCAAGGCACATGATTCAATTATACCAGGATTCAATGGCAAGCGTACGAGAATTCGGAAAACCTTCCTTATTCATCACAATGACCGCAAATCCTAGGTGGCCGGAGATCCAAGCGGCACTCAAGCCTCACCAGACAGCTTCTGACCGCCCCGATCTGGTGGTCAGAGTTTTCCGTCTCAAGCTTTCATCGTTAATCGATGACTTAGTCAAACACAAACGGCTAGGAACTGTAGTGTCCTGGGTATACACTATCGAATTCCAAAAGCGGGGACTACCTCACGCCCACATCATCTTGATCTTGGATCCCCTGAGTACGCCTCTGACCCCCGCGGCAATCGATGCCTTGGTCACGGCTGAAATACCTGACGCGGAGACAGAACCTCGTTTGCATGCCATTTTCACAAGGCACATGATTCACGGGCCTTGCACCAGTGCCACAGGTTGCTGGAAGGACGGGCATTGCAGCAAGAAATTTCCAAAGCCTTTCCAACAGGAAACCGTAGTCTTAGAAGATTCTTACCCATTGTATAGGTGCCGCGACGACGGGAGGTTCTGTCTGAAACGGTGTCAACGGCTAACAAACCAACACGTGATCCCATACAACAAGTACTTGTCTTTGAAATTCGACTGCCACATTAATGTGGAGGTCCCGTATGGGATTAATGCGACTAAGTACTTGTTAAAGTACATTACAAAGGGACACGACAAGGCCGCACTGAAGATCGAAGAGAACAACGAAATCCTAAGATTCATAAATGGACGATATATAGGCCCTTGCAAAGGTTAGCTCTTGCTCTTCTTATCTAATTTCAGGTTGGGGCTAATTCCTGCCACAGCGGTCCATCGACTACTACAATTCCCAATGTCCGAGCGTAGTCCAGCAATAACCAGGCTGGCTCTTCATCTAGAGAACGAGCAATTAGTGTATTACAGGGATGAGGTTGGAGCTAAACAACAGGTCATGTCCGGAAAAGCGGAAATGACCACCCTATTGCAGTACTTTAAGCTCAATCACCAAAACGCGATGGGGTTTTCCAAGAGCGCGCGTGACTTATATTATTGGCAAATACCTGAACAATTCTACTGGACTCGAGACAAGCAGTGGCTCCCGAGACTTCGCCCAACCCGAGCCGTAGGTCGTCTGTACTATGCTAGCCCAACAGAGGGCGAGAGATATTACCTCCGTTTATTACTCATGCACACAAAGGGGGCGACCAGCTTCATCGACCTGTGGACGGTTCAGGGGACTGTCCACAGTTCATTCCGCCAAGCTGCTCATGCAAGACGACTGCTGTGGAGTGACGAGCATTACAATGCTGCGATAAAGGAAGCATCCTTGTGGATGTCCGGGTCAAGGCTGAGGCATATGTTCGTCCTCATCTTGGTTCACAGTCCACCAAGTGATCCTGCCGGCCTCCTGAACGGCAACTTGACCGCACTTGGAGATGATTCGTGACACCTATTGAAGAAGACAGGTTTCAGCAATGATGCAACCAATGAAGAGGTGGACATAGCGACTCAAATTTTGATTCAGAATCAACTACAGAGTTTTGGTTACAAACCTGCCGATTTAGGCCTGCCCGTCATTTCAGACCCACATGCTGATCACATCGCAGCCCTGTTTTGTGAATCCGGCTGTCCAACAATAGGCCGAGAGAATGATTTCGAAGACCATGTGGCAGGATTAAATCTAGACCAGGGCACTATTCTTAAATTTGTGGAATCGCAGCACAGGATGAGGTCGAATTATAGATTGTTCGTGGATGGCCCGGCGGGATGCGGGAAGACCTACCTGCTAAACGCGTTGATAAAGTTTTTCAGGAAGCAAAACACCAGATCGATCGTTGTTGCTTCTTCGGGCGTGGCCGCACTTTTGTTGGAAGGTGGATCCACAGCTCACTCAAGACTGAAAATACCACTCCAGACGAGTTCAGATACCATTTGTTCGTGGTCAGCAAAATCCGCTCTCGGGAAGGAACTGCTAGAAGCCGAAGTAATGATTTGGGATGAGATCAGCATGGTGCACCAGGAGACGCTGGACACAGTCGACCGGTCACTGCGAGATTTACGCGATGCAGATATACCTTTTGGCGGGCTCAATATCATCTTCGGAGGCGATTTTAGACAGACACTCCCTGTTGTTATGGGCGGTAGTCTTGTGGAACAAGGTCTTGCGTCTGTTCTTATGTCTAGGAATTGGCGAGGAACAAAAGTGCTTCGCCTGACTAAGAACATGAGAATGCGGGCTGTGACAGATAATTCTTTGAAGTCCGGTGCCGCAGAATCGGCGCAGTGGTTGCTCAGCATTGGAGAAGGTTCAAAGGATGGATCCTTCTGTTTGGAGGTAAAGTTGCGGTATTGCCAGGTATTTGAGGATAGCAATGAAGACTGGGTCATGTTGGCCTTGATTGCGCACGTTTACAAACAACTCGATGATCAATTCAGTTTGCTCAGCGCCAGGAGACTAGCTTGGTTCTTTCGTGGAAGAAGCATTTTGGTGCCTTGGAACAAATACGTCGACCATATCAATGACCACTGCTTAGCTCTTGTGCCGGGTAGAATGCTGGTCTCAGAGTCGATGGATCAGTGCATTGAGGACGATGAACACGCCTTGCCGCCTGAGGTTTTGGGACGTATCCATCTTCCAGGTTTCCCCGCACCAAAGTTGTCTCTCAAAGAAGGCATGCCTGTGGTCTGCCTACGGAACTTCAACCTGCGATCTGGACTTTCGAATGGCACCCGCCTTTTGGTCACGGGCATACAACCAAATGTACTCAAGTGCCTGGTCATGACGGGACCTAGGATGGAAGAGGAGATCATGCTACCGAAGATCTCTTTAATTCATGAACCTGATTTGAAACTATCAACTCGGTTCTTGCGATATCAATTTCCGGTGGCGCCCGCATTTGCAGTGACAGTAAACAAATTGCAGGGCCAGTCGCTAGAAACAGCAGCAGTATTTTTACCTCGGCCTGTCTTTGCTCATGGGCAATTGTACGTGGCTTTATCAAGAGTCTCGAACATGAGCAAATTGATGGTTGGCCTGGTGAAAGGAGGAGAAGTGACTAGGAAGACACAAAATACTGTCAATCTGGATGTTTTAGACCGTCTTAAAAATCATAATTCCAGAATTGTAGTTACGACCAGAATAATTCTTGTTTCCTAATTTGTGTCTTTGCCTGGTAATTTTCGTTAGTGGAGCTCCTATGATGCTGCATCAGATCATATATATGTGGACTGTGCACTGGTGTTGCGGCAAAGCCGCGTGTTCTCTAGTCATTCTTATATGGATGTGTTGATTGACATGATTCAAGTGAGAAAAGGAAGTGTTCAGTCTAACAATATCAATGGTATATTCAAATGACTCAGAATAAATATAATTTGAACCACATCATTTTCAGAGTATTGTTCATCAATCTCACCTTCTTGAAATCCAGTTATCCCAACATCATCTTTGTCTTCAATCCCTACTATTCTCATCTCACCATCACCAGCTGTCTTGTCCCCATTCAAGAGAATTTGGTGATGGCTTTTTCTTTTTTGGTGGTTTTCTGGCTGAGGGCTTGACTTGTTCATTGTGCCTTCTCTTCTGCTGAGCTTGTGAGGCTCTGCTTAAGCCATGTTGAGTTATTGACACTGGCAATCTTCCTGTACTCAGATCAATTTTCTGCCTTGCAGACATCAAGTCTACATCATCTCACCTGAGCACTGCCAGGAGATGGTTTTCCTGGGATTCCGGACCTGCGCGCGCTCCTGGGATAATTTGAAACCCACTATTATGTATTAGAACAACGAAAATCACCGAAAGATGTATCTCGTGCACGCTGACTTTTTTATCATGTTATTTATTTATTTATTCTTTAATTTTTTTGAGAAACAAAACCATGTAAAATTATCTATGTATCGGAAGGGGTAAAAAGAAAACAAACAAAGAGAAAGAACAGTCAACAGATCCCGTCCCTCCCCGCTCAGACAAAAACGCTTGCTGCGTCAAAACAAATGACTTCGAAAATTGGTATTTCATTATTAAGAGCAATCGGCCGTCTATGGTGCAAAAAAGTCGAGTTAAGTATGGGGATTCTGTTGTTGCCTCAGTCGTTCGATCGATGAAGTAAGGGCAGAAGTCGTCAAGTCTTTGGCACTATATTCTGACGGTTCATAAACCGATGACGGAAATAAAATACAAGGATTGCCGAATCTAGTCGAAGAGTTACTCGATTTGGTGTCTAAAATCGTTTGTTCTATCTTCACGAAATCAATAGGAGTAGAGACATCCACAAGAAAAGGTAGCGCTGTTGGAGTAAGTTGCGAGATCGGATCTGAAGGTTGGGATTTTTGATTTTTGATTATTATTGATTTCGGCCAAGATGTTGATTGGGCCCGGATGGACTGTGTCTAGCGGAATTATTCTATCGGTCGCTTGTTTGATGGGGAGTTGTCCACCAAGTAACGTCTATAGAGGCCTTAAGCATCTTGAAAAACCCGAAATTCGAAACCACCGAAACCCAAAAAATCGCCGCAGGTGTAATGTGAGCGTCAGCAATTGGTAATAAAACACCCCACAAAACATCGCCCAGTAGAGATTGTACAGGTCGGGGAAGCATAGCAGAAAGGATGTACAAAGAACAGGTCTGGATGGAGATCAGCGCTGCCAGTTATCTAATGTATATCAAGAGGAGAGTGAAAATAGGAGCTGTGTTTTAGGTGGTGTTGAGTAGACCCTGGTGGCATCAGACTAACGAAAGTTGGCCATCTGATTGATTAAACCGACAAAATTCAAGAGGCTCGAAAAGGAGTTGTTGCCAATACCGTCTTGCATGAATGGTTTTGTGAAGAGAAGCGGACAAGTAGAAAAGAAGGGAAGGAAGAAAGCAGAAGAGGATAGGGCATATTTTTTTTGTTGAATTGGCCAAGTGGCAGCGATCACCACCTGAGAAAGAAGATAACAAGGTCAGTCGAGACATCAGCAAGGAGCAAGAGAAGAGAAGTGCGTACCATGATCCGCCGCCGCCGCCGCCATTGTTGGCACCAGTAGCATACATGTAAGCACCTTGACCACCACTGGGTGACCACCATAGCCAGACATCGGTGCGCCATGGGAATAGCCACCTCCATTACTGTAAGGATTTCCGCCATAACCGCCGCCGCCACCACCACCACGTCTGAAGTCTTGATTCCCGGATCGACCACGGCCGCGACCACCACCACCTCGACCACGACCACCGCCACCAAAAGAGGCCTCGCGCCCAACAGCCTCGAGCCAGCTGGGAATTTCCTGATTGGCTTCACGAAGGAGTTCGATAAGCTCCCGGCAGATATTTTGTTGTTGCGGTTGAAAAAGGCAGTCGAAACTCCAGTGTTTCCTGCTCGTCCGGTACGACCAATACGATGTACGTAATCATCGATGTCATTTGGTAAATCATAGTTGACTACATGGGTGACGTTCGGGATATCAAGACCTCGTGCGGCAACAGCTGTCGCAACCATGACGGGAGTCCGGCTGGAGCGGAAGGTCTCCAGGGCGCGTTCTCGTTCTCGCTGTGTTCGATCACCATGAATCGAAGTGGCTGCAAAGTTGGATTGAATTAAAAAGTTTTCCAACATGTCTGCCATTCTTTTAGTTTCCACGAAGACCAGAGTCAAACCGCCTGGGGGCATGGAGCTGAGAACGTCCAAAAGAACACTACGTTTGTCTGCGTCTTCCACGTATTCGATCTTCTGCGTGATGTTCTCACTAGTAGAACCGACTCTCCCAACAGATAGGAAGATGTAATCTTTCAAGAAATCTTTGGCTAACATTTGAATGTCGCGGGGAAAGTGGCACTGAACATCAAAGTTTGACGCTCATGTACTCCTGGCATATCCTCACCAGTGACAATTCTACGGATTTGGGGTTCGAATCCCATGTCCAACATGCGGTCGGCTTCGTCTAGAACTAGGAACCGAATGTTGCTCAAACTGATTCGACCACGCTCGATGAGATCGACCAATCTCCCGGGGGTAGCAGATAGTAGATCACAGCCCATCTCGATTTGTCTAAGTTGAGTGGTCATATCGGCACCACCGTAAACCACCGCAGGTCGTACCCATGATCGATATGTAAATTTCCGGGCCTCATCATGGATTTGGCTGACGAGTTCACGAGTTGGGGCTAGGATGAGTGCGGTAGGGAAGGCCTTGCGCTTGCCATAGCCGCCACGGGAGTTTTGAGCTTGCATGCCGGGAGTCGGGAGAGGACCTTTTGAAAAAGCTGCCGAGATGATGGGGAACAGGAATCCACCCGTTTTTCCGGAACCAGTTTGGGCGCAAGCCATCAAGTCACGACCATTGGCTACGATCGGAACAGAGTACTTCTGAACCGGGGTCGGGGTTTTGTATCTTGCCAATTTGATGTTGGCAAGTAAATGAGGGTCCAGAGGTGAGTTAACAAACTCGAGGACTGGTTCTGGCACTCCGTTGCCAGTTGCCTCAACAGGGATATCGGCATCTAGGGTCCAACGAAGGAAAAGTCAGCTAATGAGGAGAGAATGAAGGTGGCGAGACGCAAAATGATCTTACAGCGATCAAAGTTGATTCCGGTGTGTTGTTTGCTAGGATCTTCGGCGTCGCCAAACAGCTCCTTCTCAGTTCTAGGATTGGGAGGGCCAGGCACATGCTTGCCATTCTTCCACTCGCCGTAGCCGTCGTTCCGACGGCCCCCTGCTCCAACGCCCCCACCACCGCGGGAGAAACCGTCATTACGAGCCGGAGGGTAGCTTGGGGTTTTGTTCCAGGTATTGGCATTCATGCTGGGGGCATGCATGGAGGGTGTGGTCCAAGTACTTGGAGGACTGTCAAAGTAGAGAGAGGTCAGGATATAGGTGTCGATGGCAGCTTTCGGAGGAGATGAAAGAGAAGAACGAAGATATGACTCACACGCTGTGGGCGTTCGGTGGGGGAGGGGCAGGACAGGAATTTCGCATGTGGGGAGGGACATAGGCAGGTCTGGTTGGGTTGAGAGTGACCGCGGCTACGTCAAGGATAACAGGATGGTGAGAGGGGAATGTCAGGGTCAGTCAAGTGACGGCCAGATGAAGGATAGGCACGCCAGAGTACCCACCAATTTTGCCTTCGATCTCATCGGTGGTAACTGCATTTCCTTGCATGATCGAGTAGATTCACAGGGTGAAAGGTTTGCGATCGAGGTGAAGACCAGGGTCGAATGAGGGGGGAAGGAAGGAAAGAAGAAGAAAACGGTCAAGAGGGCCGTGAAAATAAAATGATAAGGGAATTGGGATTTGAAAGAGTTTCTCAGAGAAAGCCCGAGAAAAACGATACAAAACACTGGGGGACCAATCTATCAATCGATTGAGAGAAAGAAAGGAAATGAAGTGGTGCGAGATGAGAGTATCAGAGGGGACGAAGGTTTAAAGAAGGCGGGGGACTCGGGAGGGAGAGAAGTCGATGAAGGGAATCGAGCGGGCGACTGAAAAAATGAAACGGGTGGTTGTTGTTATCCGAACGACCGAAGCAAATTGAGAGGGGACAGCGTTGCGGAAACTTCAAATGTGGACTGCGGGTCAAGAAAGCTGGAGCCTGGCGGCAAGTTTGGGGTCAAGTTGAATATGAATATCGCGGAGGAGTCCAAGGGGGTCCATTCCACAAGCCACAAGAGGTGTACCATGTAACCTCCTCTGTTGTTGGAAAGCCAAGGTGACAAAATCCACCACCACGATCGCAACCTTTTCCATGACAAACTTGCTCACATTTACCAGATGCGCACGCTGTACCACTTGGATTAATTATGTGAATGGACGTAAGTATCACTTGAGGCAGGCCGATGGATTCTCTAGCGGTTTCCATATAAACGGTTGCGCTGAAACACCACTGCCAGATAGCCCAAAAATATCGAAGCATCACCTGACTTGGAATCAAAGGCTTCATCTCCACAGCGTCCCTTGGCGGTTTATTAACGGCCATGAGAAACATACCGCATGAGCTGGTTAGGCCAACGGGTCATATTTAAGTAAATATCTATTGCGGGATGGAGTCATATCTTTTTCAAGTCTCCCATTGGGTATTGATCACTCGATCATTCTCTTGGCGGCTTGCAGCCCTCAATACACAACAGGTCTCCGCGATGGAGAGACGTCGGGACGCGTCCACCATGTTATATTGGCGGAGGGGGACCCTAGAATGATCACACCATCACACGCTGCGAGCATGTCGCAGAATTTGTTTACCTCTATCACATGCGCTAGCCGGCGGTTTTCTCCACACCAGCTGACAGTGTTTCGGTGATTCGGTGATACGCCCGCAAAAACATTTAGGTGGCAGTTTCGGTTGAAATTTTGCGAGTGTGATGGAATAGTGTGAGGGAAAAGCTGGCCGTGGCCAAGGTTCACACAAACTGAAAAGGACTTGATTCTTATTTAGGGGCCCTCCGGATAAGACTGAGAAGTGAGGCAAATGTGTCACTCTCAGGAACTGGGCAGTCAAAACGGATCATTTTGAGTTATCCAGTAGCTTTTAACTAGCTTAACAACAAGCCCATCCTTCGGAAGAAACTGCCACTGCAGCCCCGCGCAGCGGCCTCCGAAGGAGGGCTTGTGGCTTATGTCGAAATGTTAGCCTGAGCGGTTCCCAGGTTTTGGTGGGGATAATTTCCCCGGGGAATTACTCCCATTTGTTCAAACAAATTTCGTCCGCCAAATGGACCATTCGATGCACCTCGATTTGGCGCATTCGTAGGTCTCCGGCACCTCGCGGACATCCCAAGGGTTCCACTTGGATTCCTATTTGAATGTTCATTTTTTTCCCCATTTGAGCTCGGAAGCTCTATCTGTATGAGATCTGAGAACCAAAATACAGAATTTTATAAGTTTTCAAAGGTTGGACGAAATATTAAAAGTCTCACTATGAACACCTGGAAAGGTGTTCATTATTTGACTTTGGAAGATGAAAAAAATATTCCCCAATAGCCATCAAGACTGGCTATTAGGGCTGCTTGGTCCCATGCTTTTTGAGCATCTCAAACGCGCACAATTAATTTTCTTAGAAGAAAGCACTTGAATACAGCGCAAAAAGCCAAACCGCTCAGGCCAAGGAATCGACTTTACCCTCAAGCCCCTCCTTCGGAGGCTCGCTTCGCGAGCCCCGAAGTCGGGGCTTGTGTTAAGCTAGAGCTTTTAAGTAGGCTAAGAACAAGGTTGACTGAGTTGTGGGTTGCTCAGACAGGGATAAATTTGAATAATAATAAGATTTGTGACCTGTGAGTGAAGGAGTGACAAGAGAAATAGAAAGAGGCAGAGAAAGAAAACAGAAATAAGAGGTCAATGAGTGAAATTCCAACAGTTTCTGTTGACAACTTATCACAGTGCCCTAAATTGGCTAATTCCCTCCATTAGAGGCATGGGGCATTGTTGCAAAGCAATAATCCAAAGAAAAGACTTGAGCCTTATCTCACATATTAGTACTCACTTGAAATTCAATTTTGAAGGGGAGAAAAAGAAAACTCAATATGTTTTTATTGGTGAAAGCTATTGAAATTATGAATAGACAGTTTTTTGTGCCAAGAAGTATTCTCTGTCTAAGCAAACTTCCAAAATCTTAGTGATGAGCAATAGGATGGAAATCCATTAAAATCAAATCCAAATTATGGGGTCCATGATCAAGACCCAGTGCAGTTTAGCAAATTTGGGCTGTCAGAATGTCAATTTTGATCAGAACCACCCCAAAAGAGAAGGAAAAACAGTTCACATGTTTTGATTTGTGAAAAATCCAATTTAACTGCCAAAATACAAAAAATACAAGTGCAAAGCCACACATCTGCTGCACATTTGGGTCAAAAGAAATCCACAAGTGGTGTGAAAGAGAAGATATTGAAAGAAAAAAGAAAAAGAAAAAAGCTCCTTCATGCCTATCAATAATGGGCCACTATGCTGCATGGCCAATAGCCATGGAAAAAATACTCAGTCTCCTATTATTTTAAAATCTTATTTGAGAGTGTGTAATTAGGAAACACAAATTTCATTAATGACTAATGAATTCAATTGGAACCAAGGAAGATTTATCATGGTTAGCTTTTGAATATCTAAGTTTAAAATGACATTGTGTCAGGTTTTCAATTTTGTAAAAAAAAGTTATGTGGCAAAGGGATACTTTGTCAGATATAAAACTATGAAACTCTATCAGTTTTATTGATGATATTCAGGATTTTAAGATTTAATATTGTTTTTGATAGATGTAATATCATTCTGGGTAAACATCATCTCAGTTATGGTGGATATAGTTTTCACCAAAAAAATATCTCAGCCTTTAGCTTCAGCATTCAATAAAAAATAAAAATCAATCACTCTACAAATCACAATTGTTTAAAAATTTGACAAACTACCTTCATATCTTCAAACTACAAGTACATGTTCATTTTAAGATCAAATTTCACCCAGCCAGAAATGTTATCATTGACTGCCAGAATTATTGTGATTGACTGATACCCTTTCTTGGAAATCTTCAAATGTTCTTCTTGGGAAAAAATTCACATTTCAAACCAATTCTTTGGTAAGCTTGCTCCTTAAACTTCCTTTAAACCACATCCTTGACCATTGGATCCTGCTGTAAGACTCAAAAGGTGCTGTAAAAGCCTTTTGCTGGATTTTGAATGGTATATATCAGGTCTTTACTCTTCTGTGCTATCAAAAAAAAAAAAAAAAGACCACCAATATTTCTTGGCATTTTATTCATCATAATAGAGAAATAGAGATAGTTGATGATGTTTGTGGAATAATGAAGATGATTTATATAAGAATGTTTGATGATGAGTGATGTCTGTATTGATTAATAATTCTTGATTGATGAGGTGGGTGATGATTAATAAGATGTGAGATGCTGGAGAAATTTGAACACAGTTACTAGTTATTAAGGGTTGAACTTAAGAGAAGAGTGAATAGACAAGTGGAACAAGGATCCTGTAAGTACTATGAATCAACCAGAGACTTGAGATAGGGTTATTATCAATGAAATGAGGTTTTTGAAAATGTGTATAAGGGTAGTTGAGACTCAAGAGTATTCCATGAAATGTGTGTAAGAAGACACAGGAAAACCTTAACTTAACTGTGAGTTGATGAACTAATCCTGAAACTTTGTCAGTTGCATCATGCGTATATAAGTGTGTTTCAAATTTGATTATCACAGGCAGGCAGATCATTTTGAAAAAATTGAAAGAAGTAAAATTGAAGGGGTAATTAAGAAGAATATTTGGAGGGGGTAACTGGATTCATGACTTCAGGTCTTTGTGAATTCATCCAAGAGAAAATTTGAATGAATTCAGGCAAAATTCTGTCTTGTAAATGATGCTTTCAGCAAAGCAATCTGCATGCACACACCATTCAACTTTGAAACCAACCATATTCTAGTCCAATAAAATTCCAAGTTCTGGTTTCTTTGCCTCACCAATTGGAGGCCAGAAACAGAAAGAGAGTGAGCTCACCACACACCACTACATGAATAGATATTTCCCATTTTGAGCTCTTACAAGAGTAATGCATTATTGTAAAATCCTGCTACTCAATGACTAATAATGTGGTACAATGACAATTTATGTAGTGATGTAGGGGAAAGTGACTGGAACAAATCTTTTGCCAGAATATGGTGAGGAAGAAAAAAACAGGAATATTACAAGCCTTATATAGCCAAATTGAGGGAATATAGCTAAAAGGAGATAGTTACAGTACAAAGCCACAAGGCTATACCTGCACTGCCTGTACCTGTACACAGCCATCACATCAAGTTTTCACGCACTTCTAGAAACTCAAACTTGTTTGGGCATATCCCAGGAAATATTGGTTGACCTTAAGCAAGTTAATATTGATTAAAAATAACTCGTGCAAAATAATTCCAAGATGCTTGAATCATATTAAATTAATCCATAATAAACAGTTTAAACCATATAGAATAAAATCTATATCAAATGGGATACATCCACCCTAGCTGTTTGAATAGCCATCAGGCTGTGTTCATTGATTCTGCACTGACTCAAATTGCTTCTACATTGAATTTGAGCTGCAGTACTGCTTCTGCACACCCATCAAGCTATTCTTGCTAAGTATTTACCATCAGTTAGTGTAAGATAAGGAATTATTAAAGTGAAAGACTGCATGAGGCAGTGTAAATCAGTATATTGTAAGTCTGTGTTGTGTTTATCAAATGTTTTTGGGCTGTGTAAAGAGTGTGACATGTGGATTAAAGTGCGGTGATTCTTGGAATGTAGCTAATGATGAGCAAGTGAATGTCAGGGAATATCTTTTAGTTGATGACTCCCTGAATAAGCTAGTGACTACTCACTGCTATTTCTCAACTCTACCGTGAACACAGGAGGAGAATAACCACACCTCCTCAGAGGGGCTAGGCAATTAATATTGTCAGAACCCAACAGGTTCTTTCCAAGGAGATAGAATTTTAGAAAGATAATTTAAGGAGAACTTACTTTAATTAGTTATCATTCAAATTTAGTTGATTGAAGTTCTGGTTTTATTTAGAGATAGAGTTAAAGCCCCAATGGTCAATAGATTTTGAAAATGTAACAAACTTAGTGGTTTTTTTCTGAGAAACTTCTTCCTCCTCTTCTATGAACCTGTGCCTCTTACGTGCCAACTAAGGCATTGTCCCGGACCGGCACCCCGGGGCAATGACCCGAGGTCTAGGCCCGGGTGTGGGGGTTCAGGCCCAGGCTCTAGTATGCCCCGAACCCCGGGGAAGGCATGTGAGCTTCCTCAGAGACTCAGAGGGAGGGCAAAGAGGGGAGCGATGGCAAAGGGAGCCAAGTGGGTGCCAGGTTTTTGGCTTCATTGTGATTGGCCGTTGCTATTTACAAATACGGAAGACAGGAACAAGGGAGATAAGTAAAAAAATCACAGAGGCCCGTTAAAGGCTTGGTACCATCCCTTGAGGCACAAAAGCTGTTCAACGCTTTGTGGCTTGAAGGATGAACGCTGCCAAGAGACTCCACATCTTCCTTTAGAGAAGACCCTCTCGGAAGCAGCACTGGTCACTGGAACTGCAAGAAAGCGACGTAGCCATTTGTGAGAGGGAATGGTATGTTTTTTGATGACTGGCCCAATAGACAAGAGGCTTGAATCCTTTGGGTTCAGGATCCTCTTTAAGATAACATGATATTTCACCTTTGATGCCATCAACCGGTGCTGATGGTTGATATATATAAAGCTGGTGAGAAGAAGCTTGGCCTTGTGGGATGCTGAGGCCTAGATGTCTTTGTGGTGTAACAGTCTGGGTGGTGAACTTGCAAGCAAAGTGGCGGAACGTTCCTAGTATTTATTCAAATGTCATATTGTATTGGTCCTTGATGAATTCAGAGTGAGTCGTCCAAAACGCTGTCTTGAAGGTTGGGTCTAATATCATGGCACATATGTACACAGGCTTGAGGAGTGCGTCACGGAGATAGCTTTGATTTTGGTGATCATCTGGGTTGCTGGATTGACAATCTGAGATTGTTTATAGAGACCTCAGTGAGCTAAATAGAGGTGCTTCATCAAAATAAAGTAGACTGGTAGAGCAGTGTTGAGGGTTGGATACTTTGATGCGCACAAAAGATTGGTTGCTTCACTGAGTGGTTCGAGTAAGGTCATGATACTCTTGGCTTGAGTCCACTCTTCAGATGTTAAATTAAAATTGTGAGTCTTGTTGTCTTTGCAGAAGTGAATACAAGAATTCTGAAGTAATATGGCTTGCTTCAACATCGTGTAAGAAGAGTTCCATTGAGTGGAAACATCTATCTTGAGGCATTTGATTCCCTTCATGTGGAGTTTGAGTTGAGCAAAGCTGACTACCTTCTCAAACCTCTCGCGTTGCTGGGGAGAATTTTGCACATAGTTGGCCAACCCGTGAACATGCTGGATAACTGATTTGGCATCTATATTGGCCCCATTGGGTTCAGTGGTGACAAATCCTATCCCCATCCGGTTGGCCTGTTGTCCATCCTCAGTTCTAGATGAGCCCATGTCACTTGTTGACAATGGAAGGTAATCACAAGAAGTATCAAAGGTTCCAAGAGCAGCAAGGCCAGCTTTTGCAGCAAGGTTGATGACATGGGCAATAAAACCTAAGAGGTCAAAAGTTGTGTTGAAACTGGGGATTTGAAGGGACAACTCATGTGCCATTTTGTTGTTGGTTGATTCATTTTTGGCAGTAATTGTGTGAAGTTTTTGGACACAATTGTACTTGGCAAGGACATCATAGAAAGATTCGGCAAACATTTTTCCAGTATCTCTTCCTGAAATGATTTGAGAAGACAAATCAGAAAAGAAGCATCAGGATGAGATAGGAGAGTACACACCTCTGATGTGAGGGACTGCAAGGTTCAAGTCTTTCATTTCAAATGACTCATTGATGTAGTGCACTGTTACTGCCATAAAAGCTGTTACATTCGGAGCTGTCCAAGCATCAGTTGTGAATGCAAGTGAGTCTTGCTTTGTGAGAATTTCAAGCTTGATTGTTTTTTGTGATTGAAGAAAAACCCTTGCCAGATGGGTAGCTATACCGTCTTCGCAGGTGTTGTTGATTAATGGTGTTGCACCTTCATTGGGGAGTCAGAGGAGATCACGAAAAGACTTTCTTTCAACAACAGCAAATGAGAAATTTGCCTCAGCTAGGAAATAGGTGATTGCATTCTTTAGTGACTCATTGTTAAGCTTGACCTGAAAACATGAATATTTATGATTAGCTTACGGGTAATGCAGAGGAACATATAGGATACAAAAGCGGAAACTCAAACCAGACCAAAGCTTACCTTGGGTTTAGATTTTCCTGTCTTTGAACATGCCTAAATATCCATATGGGATGAACGCTTGGTTTTCTTCAAGAGCCTTGGGTCGGAAAGTTGCATGGTGTTTCTGAAGTAGGTGTCCATGGAAGTTTTTGGTGCTTCTGCTCTTGTCTTTCTTCAGTTTATTACCACAAATCTTTCCACCTCTCAAAACAACCTGGCAGATTGCCTCAGTTCCATCAGTTGAAAGGTAAAAGTGATTCCAGATCCAACTGCACTTGAGGGTTCCGGTCTGACTTCCAGCTTTAGTAGCATTGCTTTCATCTTCATCCAAGATTTCGATCACATCCACATTAGAAGGCACTGTGTTGGAGGTTGAGGAGGGCTGAACTTGATTTTGATGATGGTTGGCTTGCTTATGTGTCATTTTGAGTAGGATAGGATTTAGACACGACTGCCTAGCTGCCCAATAAATAGGTCAAAAAAAATCATATGACCCGGGGCAATGGGGTGCCCCAGGTGAATCACAGGGTCTGGGGTTTGGGAAAAGGCTTGTACCCCATCCCAACCCCAGGAAGATGCCTTAGTGCCAACTAGGACACAAGTAATACAAAAAAAAATATGATGATAAAAATTGAGGAAATAAGGTTTTTGAGATTTTTTAGATTATTTGTAGGATGATTGCTTTATGAGTAATTACACAGCTTGTAGCTGGATTAAGCAGAGTAAATCTGTGATGCCTCCTCTCCAAAGGAAACTGGAGAAGTTCTGAATAGGGATATTCTAGTCAGTAAAATTTCTGAAGCCAATGAAGAAGGCTAAGGGTCTTTAAGGAAAACCTATATGACTTTGTTTATGGGTAACAAATCACAGAAAGAAACAAGAGGAAAAGATGAGAGGAGGGAAATGGAGGCTGATAGCCAAGACAAGAAAAAGCAGACGACTTCTGGAAGAATCATAAAGAAAGAGGGTAACTAGAAAGGATATTGATTCACTGACTATTTTAATCCTGAAAATGTGTAGTAGGAGGGATAAAATAAGAGTGAAGGTCCTTGAAGACAAGTAATGTTCCTGATGGAGGATCCTTTTTCTTGGTGGATTTATTTCAAATTGGGGGATGGGAATAATTTTCACAGAGGCTGAGATACCTCTGGATTCAGCCTCTGTGAAAATTTTCATCTGTACAGGAAGAAATAGGAATTTGTGGCCAGTTGTCCTGTATGAGAATACTGGGAGGCTTGTGGGAGAGCTAAAAATGAATATATGCATTTTTCCGGCGTGCGCGCATGAAGATCAAGTAAATCCAACCTTGAGAATTAATATAAACACAATTCTTACTAATCATTGAAGTAAGAGTAGGAAAAAGGGGTAATATTGCATGTGGGTTAAAATTAGAGGAGATTCAAGTGCAGGAGGTTTAAAATGAAGTATTTTGGACAGTATTTAGTTGGAATAAACTGTCTCTAAGGCTTAAATCTTCTGAATCTTCCTTTTTATTTTAATTCTTGTTACATTTTCCAGCATTCTTCTTTACCTGAAATATCACTCCCTTTTCTGGTATGTCCCTTAACCCCTTCTCTGATGCCAGTTAGCATCTGTAGCTTAGTCTACCTAGACTCACATAAGGGTTGACAGCAGATATGTTGATTGATTGTAACTTCTGATCCAAGGGGTTTGAGTAATTGCCTTCCAATGTGACTAAGGGGTAATTTCAGCTGTAGAGTCCATCTATTCAATCAGATGAGGTCATTTAGGGCTTTTTTTACTCATAACCAAAGAAAATGATAGAAAAAATAGATAATCATGGAGAAATATAAGAAAAAATAGAAAAGAAATAATATTTTTGATTTTTGACATTTCAGAGTACCACACCACTTGTCTCTTTTTATACTTAATATCATCACCTCAGCTAAAATGACCCACCCACAAATCACTCCCAAGATTACAAAAATCATCAAGGTCATCAAGTAAATCATTTTACTTTTTTTATAGGAATGTATTCCTCTCATTATCATTCACTTTTCCACATTTGTTTAATATCATACAATTCTGAATAAGCATCTACAAAAGTATTATATACATTGCTCTATATCTTCAGTCCGTAAGATTTCAAGGTGAGCCAAATCATTGTTGGAATATCTCCATTGTCACTTTTACCATCCCCTTCAAACCTTTTGCCCCTTGCACTTCAATCAACCAAATCCTCTTTTATAAGCATGCTGGGTTGGTTACATGAAAATTTTGTCAGTTTTGTCAGATAAAATAGGGGGTTCACAATAAGATTTCATCGGAAATTTTTAAGAGCCTCATTGGAAATGCTAAAAACAATACACATTGAGTTCTACATCTCACATCAAGAGAGTGTAATCAATGAAAAAGATTCTTCCTGGTTTGACTGATTTTGGTGGAAGCTACAACTCAACAATATGTACACATCACTCGCCTTTCTTGTTGAGTCGTTTGAGTGACTCATTTAACCTAAAATTTAGCTGTCAGAAAAAATTTTAAGGGGGATCAGAAGCAAAAAACACTATCATGAACCCCCTAATAGCCCGGTTCACGTAGGGTGTTTTATGCAGATGTCATAATTAAAAACACTCTGCTTGCTTGCATAAAATTAATGGTGTGCTTGTTGCACTTTCCCATGGTATTTTAATCCCAAACTCTATTTTAGCACGGGTTCAAAGCTTGCTTGTCACAATAAATTTAACCGCGAGTATTAGCCCGGTTCAAATAGCTGCTTGCTCGCAATTAAATTTATTGTGACAAGCAATCTTTGAACCGATGCAAAAATAGAGTTTGGCATTAAAATATCATGGGAAAGTGCAACGAGCACACCTATGATTTTATGCAAGCAAGCAGAGTGTTTTTTATGAAATCTGCATAAAAACGCCCTACATGAACCGGGCTAATATGAACTTTTTCCATCTGATATCACATTGGATTTGGAAATCTGATAAACATCTTCTGGTAGTACTTATTCCTTAACCAAAAGCAGTGTAACAACAGTTCACCCAAATTGGCCATTGTAATTCATAAACTTATAATTAGTTACAGATGAATTTGCTCAGGAGGCAGAGGCAATAGTCATCCCACTCATCTCATATTGTTTCACCAGGAATAACTCAGAAATCATTCTACTAGAGTTGGCTCCCCAATCATCCATCGAAAATCCCATCAGTCAGGGATCAAAGCAATAGCTGAACTTTTGAGTGTTTATCATCAGACAAACCAATAAAGAATTCTTGATTGAAACACAAATGTGTCACTTATCTCAGGCATTTGTTGGCACCAGATCAATAAGGCCGATTCATAAACAACCTGATTGACCTATAGTTTGTGTATGTGCATAAGAAACATTTTACTTCCATAAGTTTATTATGAGCCCTGCTGCTGATAGTAAGGGAGGCGGTTTGAGGGCTGATTTGGTATAAATCACAGAGACTTGGCAGCTGTTTGTGAATCTCGCGAGCCACCATGAAGCTCCTGTGCCAAGTGTTTTGCTCAAGATCCCAAAGCCAGAGGGCACGGTAGATTGCACTTGCGCAACAGCCTTGAAAGTTCTACTTGCCGAGCAGTTTTCAAAAGAGGGGGTAGAGACCTATGTACACTGTATTGAGCCAGTGTAAGACTGGACTCCCACGTGCACGTAGGGTCAGTCTTACACTGAGTATTCCCGCCCAACACATGAAATCCCGCGGTTTTGGATCCCGCACTGATCCCACGACTTGCCCCCCCCTCCTTCAAGTCCCCAAGTCATTGGCATCCCCTCCTTCGGGTCCCGAGTCGTCGGCAGTGCTCCACACTGCTGATGCTTGAAGACCACGATGTCAATGGGCCACCCCGCCGACTCGTAATGACTTGTAGTGTGTGTAAGACATGCCTAATGAAAAAAAAAAATTCCAGCTGTTTTTTTTTCCTTTTTTTTTTTTTTCCTTTTTTTTCCTTTTTTTTCCTTTTTTTTTCCTTTTTTTTTTCCTTTTTTTTTCTCTTCTTTTTTTCTCTTTTTTTTCTTTCTTTTCTTTTTTATTAAAAATAAGTTTCCACCTTTTTTTTTTTCAAGGAATGCTTTGTGTCTGGAGTATTTTTTATGTTTTATCCTGCAAATGAGGTAGGACCAAGCCAAGGAATCAAGCAAGTGGACTTGGAAGTTGCAGGAATCAGTATCTCAGATAATTTTGCAGGAATAATGTGTGGTTAAAAAGTTATGGTGTTGGAGAATCTGAGTAGTTGTAGTAGGTGGAGATGATTGAAGTGACATGTATCAGGATATGAAGAACAAAGCAGTTATGTCAAATCCATGAATTCAGTAAAGTGGAATATCAATTGGGGGTAATTATATTCTGAAATAATTTTGATGGAATGTTGTGTGGTTATGATGTTGGAAAATCTGAGAAGTTATAGTAGGCGGGCATGGTTGAAGTGATGTATATCATGATATGAAGATCAAATAAGGTATGAAAAATACAAGGAGTAAGTCAAATGGACTATCAACTTAGGGAAATTAGATTCCAAAGTAATTTTGATCAAAAGTTGTGTGGTTGAAAAGATATGATGTTGGAAAATCTGAGTAGCTGTAGTAGGTGGCCATGGTTGAAGTGACATGTACCATGGTATGAAGATCAAATCAGGTAAGAAAAATCCAAGGATTCAGTAAATTAGACTATCATATTGAGGAAATTATATTCTGAAATATTTTTGATGTAATGTTGTGTGGTTACAAAGATATGATGTTGAAATGTCTGAGTAGTCATCATAGGTGGATGTGGTTGAAATGACATGTAACAGGATCAGAAGAGCAAAAGATGTAGGACCAGGCAAAGGAGTATTCAAGTGGACTATCAGTTTGGTGGAATTATATTCTGAAATAATTTTGATGAAATGTAGAGTGGTTGAAAAGATATGAGATTTCAAATTCAGAATAGACATATTCTGTGGATTGGCTGAAAATACATGTGAGAGGATATGAGCAGCAAACACTACAAACATTAAGTACATTCCAGCATGAACAGCAGTTGAGTGTCATGGACAGTGGTAGTCAACAAGTGGTTACATGATTTTTTTTTAAATTTTTGTCACATTTTTCATCCCAATTGAACCTCTGTGCTCATATTCTGGCATTCATTTCCAGATGAAAATAGAAAGATATGTTTTTGAAATATGGTGTGGCAATGCATGCCAGATGAGCACAGAGGTTCAAATGTGATGAAAAATGTGACAAAATTTACAAAAAAAAATCATGTAACCACTGTATGACTAACCAGTCCCATGTCACTCAACCACTGTCCCATGCTGGGAATGTACTTAATGTTGTAGTGAAATTCCATTTATCAAAGACAAGAGCTAGTCAAGGGGAGTATCAATCTGGTGGAATCAGATTCTGAATAATTTTGATGAAATGTGAGTGGTTGCAAAATATGATTTTTTGAAGTATATTCACCAGGGGACGATTCATGGCACTTCCCTGTCAAGTGCCATCGCGTATATGCTCCCATAGGTTTGGTTCGAAACATTTAGCATGTTGGTTACATGAAACCGTATATTTGTTCTAAAAATAAGTTTAATTATTCTGGATGGAATGAATGTATTTTGTATAATGTATGTACAACTTATGCTGAACTCAAAATTATGTCTTGTGTAAATCAATCCCTTAATTTTATTATATCCTTTCGTGCCCTGAGCTATGATATCTTCATACACAAATTCCATATTTGAAAGCAAGGATGGTGATGAATATGGTCATGATAGTGTGTTTGGTGATGGATGAAGTTTGTAGAAATAAAATTTATACATTTCCTCCAGGCATTTCTGGAGAAATTCACAACCTCTTCTCAATGAATTTGTCTGGAATGAGTTTTATAGGCAGAATGGCATTCATCAGTTTATTTAAAAAATGGAAGGTGCATTGTTCCGGGTTTCCACTCAAAATAAGCTATAACCCACATCATCTTGTGACATAATACAAAAGAATGGGATATTTGAGTTTCCACAAAGGCAAGAGAGTCAAATTTTGATTTTTTTCAATACAAAAGCTAATCAAGCTTCTCACCGAAATGTTTTGCATGCCATTGATTTGACTAGGCAAGCATCAAGAAAAATACCTTTATGCCAAACAATGCTGAAAAGGGCATTATTCAACCATGATATGATGATTCATAGGAGCAAATCTCAATGACATAGTAAAAGAATCTCAGTTCAAAATTTCCCTTCCTCACTCCAGAACAAAACGTTCTACGTGGTTATTCCACCATTTATATCATATCATTCCCAGATCAATTGTAAATGTATAATGCCCTAATTTGGTCTTTTACTGAATTCCAAAATCCAAAATCATCCAAGGAGGAATAATTCAGGTGAGGATAGAAAATTCCTAAGGGAATTGGCAGCAGAATTGCATCTGTGCATCTGCTTCCACAATTTAAACAAAACCAATGAGCTGTTCATTACCCAGACTTTGATCTGGATCAATCCCACACACACTGACCTAGCCATGGATGCCATACAAGATATGTTGGAAGGTTTTCAACTTGCTTACACCACCAAACCTGATGTAAATCTTGTTGATTCCCAAGTTGATGAATTCTCCAACAAGTACACTCAAGCAGCAGATGATCCTGAAACAAATGAAAGTAAGTTTGACTAAGAACAGGAAAAGAAATTTCTACAGGCCTTATCCAAGTGGAAACCACAGTGCTATTATATGAGTGGACTGTTGGAAGCAACATGAAGAATTCTTCTACCAGACACAATGTTGTTTCTAAAATTTTTTCATCTCTCTTGATATTGACATCTGCTAGAGGTGGACTGGTTAGCCCCAAACAGACAAATATAGCATTTTTGAAGAGAATTAAGGAAAGGTTCTCAATGGAGCGGACACCAATGAATGTGAAGCAAGCCATCATTCAATATGTGCCACAATGGGCAATCCTGAGACCCTCAAATGCCAAAGAAAAAATGGGCTTGCAATCTTTCAATCTGGGAAACTGCACCATCATGATCATCAGCAATCATGGAACTGTGCCTATAAGCAGGCCAGCGCTATGGGTGTCGCACTTGGGATCATTGATCATCTGATAAATTTCATCATTGATACACCATTCAATGGTGGAAAAAAATTAATTCTGTAGGGCAAGCATCAGTTGCCCCAGGCTCCCCTCACTTATTCAGGTGGGTCATGCTCATGTGCGGCCGTACATGAGCGTGACACACCTGTTCAATGGTGGAAAAAATTTAATTCTGTAGGGCAAGCATCAGTTGCCCCAGCCTCCCCTCACTTATTCAGGTGGGTCACGCTCATGTGCAGCCGTACATGAGCGTGACACACCTGCTGTGCCTGTCCCCTCTGTCACAAGACAGTTCAGAGTGTTCGGTCCGCGACTCCTGTCTCAATCAACCTTTATGATACCTAGTCGCTGCCGCTCCAACCTTCCATTTCACATCCTGGCGCTCTCGGCTCAAGGATGTACTGGCCATCCAGGGGATGCTCGATATTGTTCTAGGAGAAGTACCCCGTCCAAAAGAAACCAAATCGATTTAAATACAATTGTTTCACAAAAATAAATATATTTCAAAAAAAATAATATAATACAGGGATTTCCACTCGGATTGGGATACAGTATCTGATATCGCTTGCTTGATGGTAAAGCTGATGTTATCGGTCGACCTCTTTATCAGATTATACAACATCTGAAGCTTTCTAGAAAAATCTGTTCCATCATTTGTGAAACCTATGAACAGAATAATAGAGCTTGAGGACTCTTGCTCATGAATGCATTCTGGAGCACAAGAAATGACCCAAATCTTCTGATTGCGAAATGGATTGCTCGCATTTGCAATGCGGCGACAGATCTTGCTAGCGTCAGGTTAACGCCAAACAATCAGCAGATTTATATCATCCTTTCCAAGGAATCGACAAGTCTTGGAAACCTGTGTGTGATGGTTTGGTATATTTTCCTGTCAAGGTGTCTCTCAATGATGTTTGGGGCTCTAGAGTCCTACAAGGTCCTAACTACCATCTCAACCAAAAATTTTGACGCATCTGTCTCTGCAGCAAAATTCAAGCCGAAGCTGGGGTGCTGCAACTGACGCCAGAAGGGCCCACACTTCACCAGATGCTCCAACCCATCTATCAAGCAAAAACATGAAAAAATGTGCACTCCCGAAGCTAGAACAGGATCACTATTATTCTCCACCTTGGAAAGAATGAAGATGAAAATGATAGCTTTAAAAAAATTGACAAGGAGGATGACAATGACCACTGGGCTAAGATGGACAAAATCTGGGTAAAACGTTTCTATTCTTGACAAAACACAACTCAAACAAAATCAATAGC
>SMGU01002286.1:0-17639 GCA_004348175.1 Puccinia novopanici | reverse complement strand
TCCACGGGAAGATGTGTTGCGGATGGCTTCAGGAGCAGTGGTGGTGGTGGTCGCGGCGTGGGAGGGCGCCCTTGTCCGGCACACGAGGTGTTTGATCCGTCCACCGGAAGATGTGTTGGATAACCGCGCCGCCAGATCAACCCCTCGCAATGCTTCTCCGCCTGTCCCCTTTCTCTCTCTCTCTCTCTCTTTCAGTTCCCCTTCCATTTCCGACCCATTTGTGTCTAATAATTTGTTAATAACATACCCTACATCTCTCGCTGCCCGTCTGGCTCGACACTTTCTCTATGCGGCCTGCGGCCTCTAATTTCCATCTTTGTTCTCTCGGGTTCTCTCTGGCTGCTGCGTTGTCGTGTTGTACCCCTCCACATGTCTCTCTATTCGCTTTCTCGCTTCCATCATCTGTAATCATCCTTGCACATCTTCCATGTCTGTCGCACGAGCCACATTTACCTTGCGTCCCCGTCTGAGCCAAAACAAAAAAAAAAAAAATCCTGGGATATAGAGACGGCCAAGGCCTTCTCCTCCCAGGTCCTTATTTCTGTGACTAAAGACCACCCCAAATACGCATCCAATCGTATTGCCCACGGGTCTTTGGCCAGATATCCAAAGTGACAAAGACCTATGTATTCTGTTTTATTTTTTTTTTTTAAAAAAAAAAACTACTGAGGAACGGTGCCTCAAAGAGAATCTTCACCTTCTCGATCCCCCAGACTGTGTTTTTATATTCTCAACACGCTCAATAGAGAAGAAACAAGTTTTCGAGACAGACGAGATATGGTCCTCTTCAGAAGCCAACGATTCGCGGTTGAAGCCTTCCTGTACATACACCAGTCGAATAGACTCACAGCTCCATTCTCACAAAACTGCACCGGTTTGATTGCGCCGTCAAGATCCTCCTTATTTTTCACTTGCAATACTTTTAATTTCTTAAAAAAAAACAGCAGCAGTAGCAGTGAAGTAGCAAGAAGTCAATCACTAGCGAGCCCGCCGGACGCCCAGTGAACATGTGAAGGGAAGAAGACTCGCAACGAAAACGAAGATGGAGATGTAAGAAAAGACGCGATAATAAGGCGACATAAGAAAGGGATATAAGGGTCCGGATTGACCTTCGCCATGACCCCCCCCTCCTCCACAGAACAAAAGAACAAAAACGAAGAAGAGGGATGAACGGAGAACGATCACCACCCGAGATCCAACCGAAGAATAAAAAGGCAAGAGATGGGCAAGGAGATAAAAGCTACAGGAGACCAGGACTAGGCGAGAGAATGATAGCACCCAAAAGAAAGAGACAAGACCTACATGGTTTTACTAGGATTGTAGTGATGGAGAGAGTATGACGAGATAAAGCTCGTCAGGGAGCAGAGATGTGGAGATAAATAGCAACAATACAATCGAAGAGAGACGAGCGCGGACGAAGAAAAGGGCAAGAGAAGGAAAGAGCAGAAGGGAGGGGGGCGGGGATTAAGGGTGTTTGAGGGAGTCGTGTTTGTGGAGGAATTCAGGCTTGTGCTGGTGGCCGAGGGGATGCGCGTCCTCGTCGCCGTGGACGATGATGGGCGCATCATCGTCCGCGTCCTGATGGCCCGAGGATTTCTTGCTGCTACCCACCGTGCCCTCCTGCAGCCGGATCAGATCATCGTGCTCCTTGTCCAGCTGGCGGTGCACCAAGTAGAACGCTATACCCGCTACGAACGCCAATACTCCCATCCTGCCATGGGCATACACGCCAACCATACCATCAGTTTCCTTTGTCAGCTTGTCTATCAACCAAAAAACACGCCGTGATCATACCAAAAAAAAAACACGCATAGCAATTATTTGACTTACGTTCCATAATTCCAGCTGAAATGGCCAATCGAAGGGGACATGCGAGAAAGAAAGAGAGAAAAGTCAGTGGAAGGACAACTGACGTCATCAGTGTAGGCTGGCTCACACTAGGAGGGGATCGGCGGAGAGCGGGTTGAAGGCTTCTCCAATGGCACTCGCGATAGCAGTCCTGAGTAGAACAGGTTATTGAGCGGGATATTTGCGTCAGCGTTCACCAGAAAGTCAGTAGAAAAAAAAGGAGGGAAACGCAACTGGAAGAGAAATAGGGCGGTGACCAGACTACGCATATTTTTGGGGGCCAGAGCGAATGCGTATCTGGCCAAGAGGAAAGAGCGACGAGTGATGTAAGCGAAGCTGCTGCTATGACATGTCAATGAGAGGGAGGGGTATCAAACTAACTCTAGTCCGGTGATAGAGGCCAGGATCTCGGAGAGAGCGATGAGGATGTAGGAAGGGGTTTGCACCCAGACGTTGATGTCTACAGGAGCGCATGAGGGGCTGGCTGCCCGGTCACCGCACTCACTTCGCTCGTAGATCCAATTCTGGACGATTGCAGCCCACATCATGGCCAATGCACCGATGATGAAGCCGGCGGTAATCCGCTTCAATGGGGACTTGGATCGTGCCGGACAAGAGCTGATGAGTTTCAATACTGAGCGAGGGGGCTAGAGAGTGAAAACCAGGCTCTGCTCACAAAGTTGATGCCGGCTTTCCGAAGCGCTGGATAGATGAAGGCGTCACACTGAGAAAAGCACGACACATCAGAGAGTCAGCTCATCTTGCTTGGCCCAGATGGTGAGCAGAGGACTGACAATGGGTATGAGAACGATCAAAGCAAAGGGATTCAGGTTCGAAAGGATATCGTTCGGCAACCCGTGTGTGTTCAACACCCCGGCTTGAGAAGTCAAGTTAGTACTCTATGTATGGATCATCAAAAACGAAGTCAGAAATGAAACAAATGAAGTAAAAACGAAGACCTTTCGTGTCAGAAAGACGAAGGTTGTCACTGACCATCTGATTGTATGTCAGCCAGTATCTTGAAGGTATCGACCGTCCCAAGTCAAGGGAAGCCAGTCAAGTCAATAAACATGAGGTTCGGAATGGTGATGGAAAAAGCTCACATAGGGAACCAGAGAAAGACGCGGCAAGCCTTGACGCCTCTTCTGACTTCGTCGACCCACTGGTCGTCAAAGGTCATCCAGGAGGGTTTCTGGTTGGCGAGGTGAGAGGGCTTGACAGCCTCCCAGAAGCCAATGGACGGCTTGGGCGATTCCTTGTGTGCCCGTAGCTTCTTGGTAATGGCAAGCTTAATGAGCTTGACAGCCTTACCCAAGATCGAGCCTGTCGGCGGCCGTAGCACATATAGCGGCTTGCCGAGAAGCATCACCAGGGGACATGTGCAGAACAGCACCGTGGGAAGCAGGAAGGCTGCATCATTATCAACCACCCACTCCCGTCCATCAGCAATCATCGCCCTAAGTTTCGAGACGAGAGGTAATGATGCGAGCTCACCTAGCCATATCCAACATACTTTTCCGCATAAACCATCCCGATCTGGCCAGTCAGGGCTCCGACGTTCTGAGTGTGCAGGTGGGTTCAGTGAGCATACTTCACCAGACGGTCGAATAAAAAATCATACGCACAATCATGAGGTAAAAGTACCTGAAGCACGGCAAGATAAAAGGATTTAGTTGAGTTGACACTAAGACGCCAAAAGTGATGTGAAACGCACATGTAAATCCGGCCAGCTGTCAGGCTAGGATCGACAATCACCTTTTCATTCGACTTTGGGAGCACCTTGACATGTGGTGCTGAGCCCTGCTTCTCGGCTTGTTCAGCAACCAGAGGAGAGATGTTGGGCTTGAATCCACCGGTACCAATACCCATGATCTATATTTGCAAGTTTTCGAAATTGTGCCATTAGTCCCGCATCGGACTCCACTATGACAGGGGTAGAATGCGGACTGACAATGATGGCGACAATAAAGCAGGCAAAAGAGCCTTTCGGATGGATGATCACCGATGGGATGGCCGAGATGACCAACAGCGTGTGGCCAACCAAGGCAATAAAAGTGCTAATGAGGATGGTATTATAGCGACCGAGATAGGCGTCGGCCACATGTGCACCTACCAGGGGACACAAATATACCCAGAAGGAATTGAACCTACATTAAGACATGGCGGGGCGTCAAGGGAAGCGGTCAGTATGGCGTAAGGGGAGTCCTACGGATTACGAGCAGGAAGGACTCCTCGAGAACGCACGTTACAATCCCCGTGGATGCCTGCTGGCCCATGCCGAGCGCACCGGCTTGGACACCCCCGGCCCCGGTGGTCGAACCCGGAGGAAGGGGTCGTTGACTGACCACAGAGAGGAAAACAAAACAAAGAAACGCGGTTTTATGTCAATGACACTCCGCTTGACAGTGGATGCATTCTTGCTTCCTGGGCTCTTTTGATTTGTGGCCAGTGAATGCAACATAGAAAGAGGGCTGGTTTGATTTGAATCGAACAAAGCCAGGTAAGGGGGGGGAGAACAAATACGCAAATACGTAATTGGCCAAGTCCCCTTTCTCCTCGGGGGAAGAAACAAGACTAGAGTGGGGCAAGGATATTCACAAACATGTAATTAGTGAAGACGACGGTGGCTCCGTAGTAACTAAATCGCTCGGCGAATTCCACAAAGGCGATGAGGTAGGCATTGAGATGAATCTTGCCAGGCACCTTCCTCAGGGTGGCGAATTCTTCCGGGGTAGGGTATACCATGGCCTCGGCAAAGACGGTAGGAGACAGGTCAAACTCGGAGGTCTTCAGTTTTTCTGTGTTGGGCTGGTCTGTTGAGGATCGCGGTAACTTGAGTTGGCTGGAATGGACGGCCGTGTAAGGCGCTGGGTCGGCGTCGACGGAGGGTGGATTCTCGTAGGAGTTCCCTGACATGCTGGTCATAGCTTGTTAAACCAGCAATATTCCAAACACACACACACACACCGTTAGCAGTCGTAGACTCTTTTTTATATCCACAGAATCCAGATTGTACATACTTGAGACCTGCTCATGGGTAGCCTCCAGTGAGGGTGAGGAGTCGCGTAAACCCATTTTTCCTTAATAACTCCACGCAAGGAGAAGACAAGAGAAAGAAGAAGAAGGCGATATGTTTCTGGACTTGAGTCGGATTTTGACTTTCACGTGTTGCCAAGTCAAAGAGATAGGCGGGAACAAAAAAAAAAAACCTTTTGCGGAGACTGGGGTGGTTCCAGACGGTAAGTTTAGCCTGTGTATTGCGTTGAGGATCGGGCTAGATCAGTCTGGATCAGTCTGATTGATGGGTTGTTGTGCAGGCCTCTCTCTCTCTCTCGCCAAGCAGAAGCTATGTGAATCGGTAGAGACCTCCCGGGGAGAGATGAGCTTTTTCTTGATATTTAGGAGGGGGGGTTGGAGAAGGATTGGCGATGCCTTGATGAGTTCAGAATATTCAGTATTTGGAGAGTTGATGATGATGGGGTGAGGGCGGCTCGAGAGGATGATAATGGCGGGCGGGCAATGGGTCAGAAGATGGAATTAGTGTGTGTGTGTGTGTGTGGGTCTGTTTGAGAGTATGTGTGTGTGTGGTGTGGTGATGTTTTTTTGTTTACTAATCAGATCTAGCTTGGAGGAGGAGGAGGAGGAGGAGATAGCGGAATGGGGAGCAAGTAGAAAGAAAAAAAAGGACCTTTGTTGGGAAGGGTGTTGTGGGATCAATGGAGTATCACTGGCTGTAAGCGAGCAAGAGCTGAGCGGGCGCCAGTGAAAATTCTTGATATTTAGGGAAGGCTATCCACACGCGTGTGCCTGTCTGATCTGATGAGAGATATGATAATAGCCGAAAGTAACAGCAAATGGCAGACAAAGAAAAATTATCCCAGCAGCATGGTATTAATTCTGTGCTTTTTTTTGTCAACAAACAGAAGTACGCGGCCAATATTGCGCAGAGAAATGCTGTTGTGCGGGCCGTAGACCCAATGGAGCGATATATTTTAAGTAGGAAAATAAAAAAAGCGCTCGCTTTTTAGTGGGGTGGGGGGCTTTCGAGGCAGAGGAGGGAGTTTGGAAATGTCTTAAATCTTAAAAATAGAAAAAAGAAAGGTGGAGGGGAGAGTTATTACTATTTATAGAGACAAACAAGGGAGGATTGTGGATGAGCTGGGGGGGTGGGCTGGAGCGGAATCTGACATTCACCGTTCAAACGGAGGAGGCCCAGCCCACAGCACTGGCAGCAGCGTTGTTGTGTGGCGCAGCCGAGCAGCAAGCAAGTGACGGGGACAAAATGACCCACACGGGACATCATGCGTTGATGTTGATGAAGGGGGGGGAGAGAGGAATCTTTCCGCGATTCCCCTCATATAAATGAACCATGCCGGAGATCGGGAGGGAGCTCGTGAAGGGCATTCAAAAGGCAACAGCAAGTTGAACAATGTTGTGAATGCCGCCATTCCAGATCCATGTTCAGCGACTCGTCATGAGGCTACTGTGACAATTGATCGATTCATTCATTTTTTTTATTTTTTTTTAGCTGACATTCGAAACACAGGGGGAGAAGAACCCACGTGGACGCATACAAGTAGAACCTCATCATGAAGAGCTCCTTGTTGTTGTAGATTCATAACTCGATTTTCTAGCTTCGCCGGTGGTACCAAAACCCACATCGTTCTCCAGCAACCAATACGCGCTCGCTCTAATTTTGATCTGTTGGGATGGTCATATGTATCCGAGTCCGAGGAGCCGAAGTGTTACATATACGCTAAAGTGTGGATTGGCTGTGTCATTTCATCATCCATGGTTCGTATGAGTCAGAGATCACATCATCATCAACCAGAATATAAATAGAAAATCACATTCTTCTTTCATCCCAATGGCACGATCCACCATTAACAGATTGCAATTTCAGATCGAATAGGTGTATGAATCGGAGCACATCCTTCCTCCTCGCACCATGCTCTTGATAGGACTGAAGGGGCCCCACTTACATCGGAGGATTGCATGTTTTTGCACTACATGCAACCATATTGCAACCGAAATCAATTTATTATAATATATAGACGCGATCGGAGAAAGCATGCTCTCTATCCCGAAGAGCATGGGGCTCAACAGCATCCGGGCCAATTCAAAGTGTGAGTGCAACCCGGTGCTGTTGCCTTCGCAGCCAAGTCTGTCCGGCAACAAAACATCCGAGGGGAGGCGATCTCCTCTCCTCAGCAGGAAGTGATTCCAATTGATTGCAAGTAGGGCCTCACCACTGCGAAATCCCGTCCTCAGAAAAAGCTCTCCTTTCTCGACTGTAGAGTGTGCTTCTCTCAAGTTTCACCATGGCAGTATAATACGTGTGGTTGACTCCTTTTCCCCACTTGAATTTCTTCCTCATGATGATGGCCTCGTAGCTTTATAGGACGTGGATTTTGTCAACCGACTCTTTTAGCACTGATGGAATTCCGCAAGAATCCCCCCCCCCCCCAAAAAAGATACATAAACAAGAATGAGTTGGACGGAGGAAAAGGCGCACCACACAACACACACGTTTGGCGGTTGGCCGCACACGCGCTCTAACGGCATGTCTATCGAAAGTAATCCGCATAGGCTACTGATGCATCCATTATAGACAACATCACTCTTGCTATCGTGTTGGAGATGCAACTAGAAACGGGCAATTTTCGCCGCATTCATCTTTCTGCGTCACACAATCCACACAGACAGACACGCGATATGGGAGCCGAACAGCTTGGAACGGCAACAATGGCCACCTCAAGGCAACTTGACCGAGGTGGCCATGGTGCCAAAATGTAACGTATCCACACGCTTCATAATACTGATCGATAACCAAAAAAACAAAGTGCAGACTCAAGTCAACTTGCTCGGACGAGCAGGAGAGACGCGGGACACACGGGGCCACTTCTGCGGCCATTCACATGATCGTGACTGGATGCCTTACAAAACCCTCCCGTGTGGAGGAGGCTTGAAAATGAGAGAAGAAGACATACGGCACGTCCGTTTTCTGCCGATTTCAAGTGCTGAAATCCTTCGAAATCGGTCGTGGGTGGTGTGCGCTCAGCTCACGTTGCGTCCGTTTAGCTTCCTGTTCCTCTGCTTTGGCTTGGCCTCGACACTGGTCAACCACAAGGAAAATAGATGAAAGATTATCGGCTGTCTTCTGTCGTATGACGAGTGGATTAATGCTATATAACAAGTCCTATCTTTTTGGGGACATGGGATCATAGAATGTTGCCGATTTTATGGCTTTAATGGAAGCAGGATCATGTCCTCGCCAAGCTTTTAGTCTGCTCCACTTGGCCATGCAGTGCGAGTTGCATCGAGTCTCTGTTCCGAACGCGCCTGCTTCTGTGAGGTGGGTGCGACTTCACAGAGGATGATGAGTCATGGTAAGGATGAAGCCTCTGCGAAAAGTTTTCTTCTCCACTCTGTACATCAAAAGGATCGGTACTGATTAATCAGGGGGACGCGATGGGCAGTTAACTGTTGTGCTGAAATACTTGAATTTCCAATATTCTAGCCGCGTGCCGCTGAAAATTGCATCTTTCCACCGCACCCTTTCAAGCATTAAGGAACGCCGCAACAGACTCGATCAAGCCAAGTGGAGAACAGCAGGATTTCTCTTGAGCATATAACCCTCACTCGAGTGCGGCTAGGAAAAAGGGAAGTGAATGATGCCAACTGTGTGACAGAGATCAGTCTCGCTGGGAAACAAACAGACAGGAACACCGGCAGACGAAAGAGAGGGTCTCTGATCTCGCTTTTATTCAAGGGCTCGTCTCTTCGTTTGAGGAAGGATGTCGGCCTCTGAATGACGGCCCTGTCGTGTTCGGTTTCTCGGGCTTCCGCCGCTGCCTGCTGATATGACTCGAAGAAGATCCGACTCAACTAAATGACACCCTCCTCCTGAACAACCACCCTCGGGCCCATCCCATCGTCATAGAATTCTTCAAGCGTTCGGGAGGGTTCCCCTTTCCTACAACATGTCCTGCCTGACTCCCCTCCCTGCCCTCTTCAACTTTTCTCTTATTTCCTTTCCTTCTCTTCTCCTTTGTCCCTTGTTTCCTTTTATCAGATTTATCGCGTCCTACCCTCCGCTGAAGATAGTTGGCTCTCTCATGACCACTTGTATGGTGTCCGATAGTGAAGATTCATAGGGTGCAATGCTATATAGGCGACGTTACTTTTTTTTTAAAAAAAAGAAACTCCCGGTATGGCGCGAGGCGCAAAGGCAGCTCTGGTGGAACAGAGTGTAGTCAGCTTCGAGTGTTGAGTACCAGCCCGGTCTGGTCCCATGTGCTTGTTGAGCATGGGCCTCGGTCGCCTGCTGCGACATGCACATCGAGACTCCAGTCCGGTCGTCCCCAGCCCCCAATACCGCTGCCCTCCTCCGGCTCTTGCTGCAAATGGCCTGGGTTGTTGCCGCTGTGTGTGTGTGCCACAATAAATAGACGTGCATCGAACGCAGGTGTGCCCGGGCCTGTTGTTGCAACGCGAAACCGCTGCCTCGCTGTCTCCCAAATCTCGGCGCTCCAAAACACTCCTTCTGATTCGCCCTCGTAGGGCCTCCAACACCATACCCACTTCTCTGTCACTAAATTTAACCACCACTTGATCGTATTGATTTCTTATCATATCCCTCGTTTACATTCTGCCATTTGCCCATAACTCGTTTATACCCATCCCATGGCCGACTTTGTTCCAACCACCATCGAGGAGTGGGAGGCATTACGACAGACGGTCCACGACAAGGCAATCCTCACTCACAGTCGTCTGCAAACCATCGAGCTGAGGATCTGTGCCGGCTTGACCTTCGCCAGTGGCCTGCTCTACGCCGTGAGCTTCCTCAAGCGTCGCAGCAGAGGCGCCTGGATATTCCAGAAAGATGCCGAAGGATACTGGCATCCTAACGTCCACACCTCCCTTCCCATCTTCGCCGTGCTTTACGCCATCTGTATGCCCCTCTTGCTTCATGCCCCTTATCAATCCAAATATTCATCAACAAGCTCATCCGAGAAAATCTTGATATGCGGTTCTCTTAGTGGACGTGTCTGCGGTAATCTTTTTGGAGACCAATCTTGGCAATACCATCAGTCCAGTGCCTGTCGCGCTGCAGCTGGTAGCTTACCAGATTCTTCAGGTTTTTGCTTGGTCCAAAAGTCAGTCTTTTATTTTTGGACATCCCTGCAGACAGAATGCTGATCAAGAATGACACCCTTTTCGGAATGACTTGCATATAATAGTATGGGCCGTGTTGTACGCTCTACTCTTCTCGCATCAACGCTTACCAGTGAATGCGATGCATTCATCACAAGCTCGACGGCTGGTATCGCCCCGGGTCTTCAATCTCTTCAACCTGCTGGTCATCGTCATCATCCTTGTCGGCCAGGCCCCGATGATCTATTTTCTCTGCACGGCGACACATCAATACAGCCAGCAAGTAGCCGCCACGGACCAGTCGTTCCAGCTGGTCTTTGATGTGTCCCAGAATGACGACACTCATGCCCTCTACGACGCGGCACTACAGACTTTCCTCGATATGCGCCTCTTGAAACTACAAGCAGCCAACGCAAACATGCTCTTCAGAGTCTACACCATCGTCCTCACCGCCTGCATGAGCTTCAGCACTCTTGCCTATCTGGTTTCTACCAGCGTCTTACTGCATGCCTTGACGTCTCAGAAGAACTTCCTCACTTCCGCATTAGATAACCGAAGGGCGCTGAGGTGTATCCATCACATAGAGCAGGATGATGTGGACAATCGTCACTCCATTACCAGCTGGATCATCCAGTCGCACCCTTCCAGTCCCACCCGCTCCAAACACGACACCTCCCATAAATCCAAGCTCTTCCCTCCAGGCACATGGAGATCGTGGGTCGATTACGCAAACGATGAAAGCCTCGACGGGCAAGTGTTTTGGGATCGAACTCACCAGCTCAAAATCACATTACATGCGTCCAGCTCGACTCTCGGCAGCGAGTGTCAGGTCGATCGAAACAGCGGTCCCATCGGATGTCTCTCTGATGCAGCTCTCGAGAAACACTGTTCAACGTTGGTTCGTTACTGGTATAGCACCTTGGGACAAACTATTATTGGCCTGGGGATGTTTGGCTCTTACTTGGTATTGGCTGGCTGGCTACGTAAGCTTCTTGTTTTTTTTTTTTTGTTGATGAAATAGAGAGAAAATCAAGTCCACTCATGATCAACTATTTAGTGAGCGGATTGGCACATTCGACGGGCCAAGACGGGTTGATGAAAGCTTTTGTCTGGTCAAACTGGACATGGGGGTGAGTCAAGGCTTTATCTAAGTTCATGTGTCCAAGTCTACAGCTGACAGAACCAATTCGTTGTACATATCTTCTTCTCAAGGGGTGGATTAGGGTTTCTCTTAGGAATTGTAAGTGAAACACCCACCGGATCATGGTGCCGTGTACAAGTGATTGACACTTGTTATTGTTGGTTGATGAACAGGTTGCCTGCATCGTAGCCTTCTCGCCCACGCCGACGCTGCCGAGCGACGTCAAGGAGAACAAACAATCATCATCGTCGAAGGTGGAATTGTCTCAGCAGAAATCGTTGGGACCTAAGGACGCGAAGTTGAGCCGAAGTGGGCCGTTAGAGATGAAGATATTGTACGGGGAGAAGGCGACGCATGCCAGGGGAGGAGGGGCAGAGATGGCAGCGGGCCAGGTGTCGCAGCAGACGGGGGATGTGAGCGGAGCGCATTCGGAGTGGGTGCGGCGGCCGTCGACGGACCGGCTGCACCAGATCACGGGCAACACCACCACCAACAACAACCAATCAAGTCTGGAACGACAGCCCTCGAATTCGTCGACCTATTCTTCCTACAGTCAAGCCACCCTCCGACGCGACTTCCTTCGCAGCCCCTCCAACGACCATCTCGATTGGCTCAACCCCCACAACTCCCACGCCCAAGACGTCGTCCAAGAGGAATGGGTCGGCGGCCACTTCAAGGCTATCCAGCGCTTACGTCTCGGCCTTCGTCACGACTCTCGCCTCACCAGGTCCTCTCAACTCGCTAGGAGTAGGATCCTCTAGCCCTTCTTTCTCCTCCTTCTTCACAAAATAACATAAACCTGTAACTTGTCGTTCTTGATGTATATTTTCGGGGTCATTTCCATTGGTGTTTGTATTATTATTTTTCTTTGCTTTTTTTTGGGGGGGGTAATATTTTTTACCGGTTGACATGCACATAAACTTGATGGAAGAGACATTAAACAAAAAAGAACGTGCAGCTAATGTCAGCCTATTGATTGATGCCACATGAACGCATAAAAAATGTTAATCATTGCTTATGAATTCATATGCACTAGATGAAATACTTCACCTTCATAATTTCACATCATTCCAAATGGTCACTGGTTGGCCAGTGAAATGACAAAGGGAAAAAAGCGCCTTTTTGCCTGCTGATGTTCCTTGCAGACTACACGTTAACATGGGTTGTTCTGGGGGTATTTATATATGATAAGCACAGGAGAGTACCCAAAATCCTCCTTCTGGAAAGTCCTGAGTTGTGATTGGACCAGCACCCGCAAAGCTTATTTCTCTCAAAGAGTTTGTTGGGGGTTCGTGTTCACAAGAAGTTCTCAAAGAAAAGTTAAGAGGGAGTCTGCATGCTGGAGAAAACCCAAATGATGCATGTTGCAGATGTGCACTTGAAGGAAGCTTGGAGACCTCAACACACACCACCATACTCCATCCTCCTTGTTTTGACCTTTCTGGACTCTCTCCTTGGATATATTCTTTCTATTCCACCCCATGCATCCCTTGCTGGTGCCAGATAAACTCATCCATCTGCATTCTACATTCTCTCATCTCCTCATCCTTCACTTATCAAGACCCCTCTCATAGGCTTTACCTACTAGGTGTGCTGTCTAAGTGCATTTACTAGTTGTGTCTGACTCTTGTGCACTTGCAAGGTTCTGTATCTCTGTATCTCATTTTTGGGTTGGTAATTATGTTTCCTTTTCATCTTCATTCAAATTCTACACATAAACCCCACCTTCATTGGTTTCTTGACTCCCTTGATTCTGAAAAAAATGTGTCTTTCTGGACTCAACTGTCTTGTTTCTAGTTGAGTCTACCAACACTTTCTAGGCCAGAATTGCTGCCACTGGTTTTCAATCAAAGAACCAGGGATGCTTGGGAGGCTTGTGTGTTTGTGTTATCTTCCACTGGTTTTTTTCTGTAGGATTTTGACATCAGATACTTTGTTTTTGCAGCTATCAATAAACACTATTAGGAAGAACTAATGGATAATAGAGGGTATCAAATATAACAAATCCACAATTAGGAACCAGTCAATTATGAAAAAATAAATTTCTTCATTGATGGGTCCTAAGAGGTTATTGGCAAAGAAAAAACATATTTAAAAAAAGGGTGGATTTTGAAAACCTGTCAATTACATAATTGTAGATTTTGTCATATTTGATACCCCCTAATTAAATAAAATAAAAAGCAGGATTAATCATAAGAAAAATTTAAGGATGAAATGAATAATCAGATATTTTATTGTGATCAGGCCCTATCCACAACACCAGAAACTGGAAACAAATATCAAAATTCTTTATGAGATTATTGAATAAAATAAGGGCCTGTACCACTGCTTTTCAGTTTTTCTGGAATTGATTCTTGCCGTGCAGAAAAAAGTGCTTTCCCCAGTTTATCATTTTTTTGTTCCAGTAATATTTTTAGTTAGAAAATCATGCACCATAAACCTACCAAGAAATCAAGATCATTCCTATCAACTACACCATCATAAATACTGAGGTCCTTTTGGTAATTGCGGCCGCCGCTACAGCCATTTTCATCGTCTCACAACATTGGAACAACCACACATTTGAGCCTTACTATGGAGATGGTGGATGTGCCATCTACTCTCAGTTGGTCCTGAACTCTTGTGCCATTTTTTTTCCAAGAGATCACCCAAATCGAACATACTAATTTCAGCAGACTAAACTAGTCTCAGAGTTTTGGAAGTACGGACTGCTTGAAGAAAGATACCTATCCGAAATTCTGTCATGACCGATTAGCCAAAAGATTTATGACTGATTAGCCAACAAATTTTAGGATCAATATGTTTATATCTTTTGAGTCATTCTCAATAGTGTAGTTTGGTTTCTCTTCCTCTCTCTCTAGTAATGCTTGGTAGTGCAGTTGTTATGTTCTTGCCTTCACTCCTCATTTTCAAGCCCACTTCAAAAGCAACCAAGATTGATCAAGATATATTTTGTTTTTTTACTACTTATAAGCAACATGAATGAAACAGTCAGAATATATGAGATGAGATTTTAATCAAAAGAAAATCAAGTAGCTTGGCTTTATGGCTGTGGTTTCAGGCATGTGGAGGTTTCTTGTTGGTTTTGTTTTTAACAGGAGTGGAAGACTCTTCATTTAGTGCTTTCTTGGTGGCTTTGGTTGTGGGACCTTTCACACTGATAATTGGAGGTTGTTTGGTTGGATCAGAGCTGATGAATCTATTTTTGGAGGTGATTTTGGAAGACTTGTTGGAGGTGAAAATGGGTGGGTCTGGCTGGGTTGATGGATGGATCTATCTAGAGCAAAAGAATCTGTTTTCAAAGAAACGGGTGCAACCCCATTTCTGAAAACACTCAATTTTTGACTGTAATTGGGTCTTGAAACCTTCAAGAAATGGTGAGCTGTGGTACACAATTCAGGGGGGAAATCGATTCTGGAAAAAAAAAAAATCAAAACTTGTGCCAGAATTGATTTCCAAGGGGCTGTGGTACAGACCCTAAAAGAAGCCTAAAATAAATTCAAGAAAGTTTAATGAAAGTTTCAGCTATGTGTACAAAACTTGGGGAACCCAATGGATACACCAAGTAATATCACATTGCTTATACTTAATCAAAGCAGAAATAAATCTCTGCTAACAGGTGTAGTACTATGCAAGTGAAAATCTGGTAAACTTGTGGCCCACCTAAAGATGGCTTCAGGTATGAAAGACCTCTTCAAGATCAACTTGCTTGATATACAAGTGAAGAAGACAGAAGTGACAGCTGGGAAGGAGCTGTGCTTAAAGGAAGGTTTAGCAACAAGATTCACTAGGAGAAATTGGAAATAATTTGGACTGATTGAATAGTTGTCAGAGGAGTTATTTTTGCACCAACTAATTTTAAGGAACTAAAGAAAGATTTTAAATGGGGTTTTTAGTAAGACAGACTCAAGGACAAGTGGTAAAAAGGTAGGTTATTGGGAAACATAGCACTACTCTAAAATTTAGGAGGATTTTATTCACTTCACTTTATTTTTTATGCTGGGGGGGGGGGCCTAAGTATCAAAAGGAAAGCATTACTTTTTCAATCTGATTTAGTGCCTTTTTGTTGGAATTCTTGTTTTGGCTAGTCCATGCCTACTGTTGACTTGCTAACTACAACTCAGCCACACTACAACCTAAAACTACGACTTGAGCCCTATCTCTCACACAGTTAAATATTATTAGAAAAATTAATTTAACTAAAAATAGAACCAAACTAAGAGAAGGAAAGAGAAAAGTGAGTCTTCAGGTAAAGATTAAAAAATGTGAGAATTGAGAAAAAAGCAGATTTGTAACATGGTCAGAGTTAAAAGAGATGAAGATTTAAGACAGTGAGTATTATAGAGAACAAGGAATTAAGAAATCTAATAAAATAATAAGGAATTTTATGGAAAAAAAAAGTTAATTTGACATCAAAGCACAAGAGAAGAATTGGATAAAAAACAAACATGAATTTGGAGCAATACATATTTTTGAGGAGGATTTTTGACTCTTGATGAGTAAGGCCTTGGTGGTGGAGACTTTCTTGAAATATTCTTATGAAAAAGTGAATGATTGATAGTCCCAGAGGGGAGGATGAAGATAATACTTTACAATTTATAGTTCTGATGCTGAGGATGATCAGTGAGGATGAATGGAACTTGAGCAAGCTGGCATCATCATTTGAAACTGAAGCTTTTGGAACAGAGATTCAGCTGCAGTGGCAGAAGCTGAAGCTGAGTCAGATACAGCCAAGTGAAAGGATATAGAAACATCAAAAAATAGCCAATATTCAGACAAATCATTGATTCCTCAGGTCAAATTCAGCCAATTATCAGCCAGATCAAGAATTCTTCTCTTTGAGTCTCTTTTTTTCCTCACCAATTGGTGCCTTTCCAATTAAACCTCATCCCAGCTCTCTGCTTCAAGAATCTTCCATCTGCTCTTCTGCTCAACACAATAGCAGTGATTCCTCATCAATTTGGTGATAAAAGAAAAAAAAATCTTTTCCTCTTCCTTCTCTCTGAATTTTATCATTGATCCTTTTTTATTTCCTCTTAGTATCCTTCCACTTTCTTTCTCTATCATCTGCTCTATCTCAGATTGAATGTGTCTCTCAGTGGTATTCTTTCTCCATCATTTCTCTCTCCTTCATCTGGCTGTTTTATCTTCCTTTGTGTTCAAGTTTCTCTCTCTGGTGTTCTGATTCTTGTTTCAGTAATAAATTTTCACTCTTTCACTTTGGGGTTTATTGGATCTTATCTTGTCCCTTTCAGGGAATTGATAGGATGGAAGCATAAATCATCCCTTTCCTTCCACACAATGCCTTAGCACCTGGAATAGTAGAAGATGCACAGTGAAAATTGAAATATTTTATCCCTGCATCTTTTAAAGAATTAATTAAAAATAATCAGCTACATTGGCCAATAAAATTACTTTCTCCCTCCTAGTCTTATTGGATCAAAAATAGCTGAACTCAAATAGGTTACAGTGTGGTAAGCCAATTTTGAATATAACCTCATAACCCAAAAAATTTCCCAAGCACAGGCTGCCATGAATGTGACAAAAAAAATTACTTCACAAGAATACACAACCAAAAAAAAAAAAACCAGGATTCCAAAATAAATCCCCCTTGCACACAAACTCACAACTCAACTCTCTTTGACTCTGTTTCATCATTTCTTCTCCTATCACTATGCAGAAATTATTCCTTTTTTTACATCCTTATGGCCATATCCCCTGGAATAATTTTTCCAACCCTATCTCCTTGTATCCCAGGTGAATTTTGCTAGTCATATTTTGTCCCTGCCTTTTTGTTTCTATTCCATCAGTTGTGTCATGCCCATATCCAGACCTTTCCAGGGTATTCTGTTTCCATCGCTCCTCCCAAATGTTTCTGTTGAATTCATACTCCCTCCCTTTATCATTCTCAGCCTGCTACTATAGGTACTCATCTTTTAACTATAGGTACTACCTTTTTTCCCTGAATACATCTTTCCAACGGTGGGCCAGCTACGCTACCCATAGCATTAGCATAGCGTAGTGTTAGTGTATTAAGCTACGCTACATTAAAGCTACTGTTAGCTCCAATTTTGAGAACTAATGCTACAGGATTTTGAAAAAAAAATTGTAGCATTAGCATAGCGTTAGTTGTGCTCCCCAAATTACAACTAACGCTAAGCAGATTTCCTGTTAGCGGTGTTAGTTGTCAAAAAAGCTATGCTAACAAGTAGCGTAGCTTTTGTATCAGCTATGCTAACCTGTAGCATAGCTTGTTTCTCAGCTATGATAACCTGTAGCATAGCTTGAGCATCAGCTACACTAACCTGTAGCGTAGCTTGAGCATCAGCTACACTAACCTGTAGCGTACTGGCTGTATCAGCTACACTAACATCTAGCATAGTGGTTGTATCAGTGACACTGAAGGGTAGCAAAGTGGCTGTACAAGTTTTATTGCCAACATTCAGCACATTGATTTTGGAAACTCAAATTACATCAAAAAAAAAAAAAAGGA
>SMGU01002282.1:0-12758 GCA_004348175.1 Puccinia novopanici | reverse complement strand
TCTTCTTCTTCTTCTTCTTCTTCTTCTTCTTCTTCTTCTTCTTCTTCTTCTTCTTCTTCTTCCCCTTCTTCTTCTTCTTCCCCTTCTTCTTCTTGTTCTCCTTCTTGTTCTTCTTGTTCCTCATCTTCTTCTTTGTCAGAAGTGTTGGGACTGCTGTAGGTGTCACTGAGTTGTTGATTTACTTGTTGGAGTTTTTGATGGTATTTGCTGGTGAGTTGCATGATGGTGGGTTCGGGCAGAGGAGGCTTGGGTGGTGTTGGGGTTCATTTTTGGTGATTTTTTGTTGGGTTTTGGGGTGTTGGGTGGGGTTTTGGGGGTTTTCTGGGGGTTGGTTGTTGATTTGGGTGCTTGTGAGGGGGTTTGGAGGTTTTTTTGGGGCTTGTTGATTTTTTGTGGAGTTGTGTGGTGTTCTGGATGGGTGTTTGGTGGATTCCTGAGTGTGTGGTTGATTTCAGATTGTCTGATTTTTCAGGGCAACAGGGTGGGTGTGAGCCCAATTTCAATCTGCAACCCCCGGGAGTTTGGGTTTTTTGGGTTTGGGGGGCGGGGGAACGCCGCACCCATCTTTGCGCAGCAGTTTTTGTATGTGCGACCCATGTGGTTGCATTTTTTGGTTTGCGGGATGAAATTGGACCCGCTACCCTATTTCGCGCAGGTGGGATTAGATCTGCAACCCACCTGCGCAAAAAAAAAGGCCATTAGGGCCGCAACCCACCCCACGTGGGTGTGTTTTCAAGCCGCAACCCACCCCGCTGTCGCAAGGACGACGGGGGTGGGTCGCGGCTTCAAATGGGTGGGTTGCATGTTGAACACCCATAAAACAAATCACATGTATTTAATCTTAATTCAAAAAATTCTAATACAAAACAATGTAGTACACAAAAAAAACATTTGTTTTGCACCCCTTATAACCAGGGGTGACTTAATTTTTTGGTGGCATGGCACTTTTGTTTGGCTTTGGCCAAGCAGAGTTTGTGCCTCAACCGCCCTGACTTTGGCATGTGCCAAGCGGGGGTTGGGCCAGAGCCAGGAAGGCTTGGCCATTGGCCAAGTTTGCTTTAGGGTCAGCCTAGCACGCTTGGGCACATTTTTGCCACATTTGGCTGTGTGCCCAGCGGCACTTGATACACCATATATTCTAACAACTTAACAAATGTCCTGGCTTTGGTACAACAATAATCTGTACCAACAGGACCCCAGATAGTCCCTAACTTACAAATGAAGTCCCTCCTGTGTTGGAGGCCGGGGGAGCCATGCATGTCGCAAAGCAACCCTCCAAAGGGACTTATGGTGTATGTGTCCACCCCTGCTCTACTCTTTTCAAAACTTCAGTGCGAATAATTTTCAACACTGTCTCAATTTCTCAACATTGTACCAATTCCCAAGCTGAGTTGAGTGATTTTTCTCCTTCTTTTTATCTGTTCAATTTTTTTGGGTCTTGGAGAAACGACTCCCAAGAACTGGAGCTCTGACTCCCAGGACCCAGAAGATGTCCATTTTGGGAGTCGGTACTCCAATTCACGCATCCATTTTGGGAGTTGGCATGAAAATTTTTGTAATTTTGCTTAATCAAGAAAAAATTATAACTCAGAAATAAGCATCAAAGATACCCTAAAAATTTGGGGGTATTGTGAAATTCCCCAAAAGAATCATATTGAAAAGTTTCAGTGTGATATCTTAAAAAAATGTACAAGAAGATGTGGCCATTTATTGGAATAATGCCAACTGTGTGGTACACATAACCTCTGAATGAGTGCCACCAACACCACAAAAAATTATGTGTCGCTTGCTAGCAAGCAACATTCAGGAGCTCAGACCAAGTCTAGGTCCAAGCTCCTGGAAAAACTCCAGTGCGCAGTGACTGCAAACAAAGGAGTGCCTCCACAAAGGGAGGAGCTTCAACCACAGCTTCCTCAATGTCGGTTTCTAGCAACCAACATCCAGGCACTCATGGTGTTATTGGGAAGCAGACAACTCCAGGAGATAAATGTATAACCAAATTTACATGGAAAAAGTGCATTTATCCATTCTACAATTTGCCAATTTTACCCCTATTCCCTTGTTCTTTTTCATCCCCTACACCCCTCTCCATTCTCCTCTATTATCTTCCTTGTATTTGCCTCTTCAAATCTTGTCTCCCATTATTGTACATAGTTTGGAACTGCTGACAGGTGTCTTTGAGCCTTGCCAAGGGGACAGATTTTGTGACTTAGATCACAGATATTTATGCTTTAGTTAATCAAATTTTCTATTTCTTATCCTTAAATTGAAAAATGTTATAGTAGAAGATTGAAAGGTAAATGCTATAATAACCAATGACTTGCATGGGGGTCAAATGACAGTGGGACTGACAGCTGAATACACAAGGAATAATTTTGGAGGTGGACTTCAGCTTTTTGATTATTTCATCAGATTGCCTTAAGGTGACTGTCAGGTTTGATCAGAACATACCAGCCTTGCTAGAAGTGCAAGATTGAGATATTCAAGGTCCTTTTTTCCATTTGGATTCATTAAATCAGGCTGATTTTAATTCCTTTTCTAGTGAAATGAATCTAATTTTACAAGAATTATGCATCTGGCCCCATGTCATGATGTATGCTTCTGGTAAAAGCTATGATACAGAGACCCTGAAGCGCTCTGCCTCACATGAAAGGCTTGTGCCAGGCTTTCTGCTTTTTTTGAATGTGTTGAATGCAAGCCCTGGTACTCGATAGAATTTAGGGAAATATTCTTAAGGGTGATAGTAATGAGGGTTACAATGTTTAGGGCAATAGTGGTAAGGGTTAAAGTGTTCATTTCCCAAAAGAAACAAAAAAACTATAGAGAAAAAAAACAAAAATTTGAAAAAGTAAATATAACACCATGAAATTCAAGATTTCACTTACTAGAAAGCTACATCCCATAGTAAAAAGGGGCCATTATATTATTGAATTAGTAAGCAACATCAGGTTTTTTTGTGGTGAGCTATGTTCACGTGGTCACATCACTGCCAGCATGAGTGGCTGGGATTGGTATACCCCCGTTGAGCTGGGTTAGAGGAGTGCAGAAAAAAGAAATAAGTTTTCAAAGACACAAGTTAGTGTATTGAATACAATATTGAATAAAATTGATGATAGACTGGAAAATATGAACAGGCAGACAGAAATAAAAGAGATGAATTGAGATTGATAACAGAAAATTGTGAGAAGAGAATTAAATAGGGAAGATTGTTGAAACAGATTTTGAGGATTAATGCTTATGTCAAGTTTTTGTTGAGCAGTGATTACTGATTTTGTTGAATGATTGGGACAGTATGAAGTAAAGTGTTGAAATAATATTGTGGAATGTGGGAAGAAATTGATGAAAAAGACTGATCAAAATCTATTTAAAAAATCTAATTTTCTTCTGCCAAAGAAGCTCTTAGTAGTCCAGGTTAGATGGCTGGTTTTATGGTCCATTAATTTTATTATGCAGAGTTCCAGAGTGATTCAAGCAGAGGATCAGCGTGGAAAAGGCAGAGCAGATACACCAGACTGCTAGAATCAATTCCAAGTATTTCAGATACAGAGATAATCAGGTGGGGGGCAAGTCAACTTGATGTGCAGCTTGCATGCATGCCAGATTTTACTTTGAGACCCCTTAATATCAACATGCCTGATATTATACAAGTAGCTAAAATCCTTGAATTAATCTAATTATAATTTTTTTATATTTCATTTCCCTTTAGGAAGTTAGAAATAATTTATTGATTCCATTTATAATATCCAATAGCTCACAGAGCTCAATTAATAGTATTTATCCACCTTTTATTGTATTATTGTATAGTGTCATTCAGACTAGACATGTACTGAAAGGTCTGAATCAGTTATATTTATTATACATGAAATTTATTAATTATTTTATTAATCATTATAATATTATTAATTCTGTAATATTATTATAATAGGAATATTTAATACGTAGCATAGAAACTATAATTATGTGTAAAAGATTTACAGGTGTCACCAATAATTATTACTGCACCTGTGAAATATTACAAAAAGTGTTAACAGCCCTGGAAGCTTCACCATCATGTGTAAAATTAATTAAATGTGATCCCAATAATTATTTCTGAACCTGTACAAATTATAGTAGGTGTTAACAGCTCCAGGAAGTGTCACCATCATGAATAAAACCAAATATATATACTTCCAATAATTACTGCATCACAATGTACACATGATACAAGAAGTTAAAAGCTCCAGGAAGTGTCCCAATAATGTGTAATTAACTCAATTGTGATCAGCTGAATTACTTCTGCTAAACCACATGCCACCAGGACTTAACAGCTCCAGGTAATAACTAAATTAAACTGGTATGTGCTCCAATTAATTAATCCTGTAAATTTAGAACATGATAGAGAGCTATAATGCATTCCAAGAACTGTTAATGACCTGGAAAATGCCTCATTTGGGTCATAAACTACCATGAGATTCACCACATGATCAATATCACTTGTGATGCATCTCATGGCACACAAGTGAGTGTTCAAAGATTGCTCCTGGGACCTATTTGCCAATATATAAGCCATTTGTTTTTCTTAGATTGTCCCCCAGAGTGAACCTTTAAATCAGAAACCAGCCAACAAGTATTCCATGAGCCCAACCAGAATATAAAATATTGAACTAGTATCCTTGCTCAGTGTTCTTGCCACCAAATATCATTCATCTGCCATCATCCACACTGTCATTTTCTACTTTGACTTTCTGTAATGACTTCAAAAAGTCCTGAGCTCTATTGTGACACTGCCTCCAGTTATCATAATGTTTCTCCTTCCTTGTAAAAGTCTCCACCAACCAGTAAGTAGTGATAATTACAACCTCAAGAAAATTCACTGTCTGATATCAGCAGGAAGAATTCATAGAATTATCTGGATTTACCTCCCTGTATCAGGTTGAGAAGAGCTTTACAGTTAAATACTGAAGCTATTACCCTTTTATTAATTAATCATACAATAAAAACCTTACATTAATCAATCCATTTTTATCAAAACTCAGAGCGCAACCAAGTGCCTGTAAACACCTGGTTAGCAGCATAGAGGCTGAGATTGCCACAATCTGATTGCACACACTGCTGTCATGGATGGATGTGAGTGGACTTACACTCATTAGACTTGCTAGGGGGAGTGCAGGTGATATCCTACATTTGTTTTTGTTAAATTTTAGGAAACAGTTGTAAGGTTGCCTTGAAAAGCAGGAAATGTTATTATTACACACCTGCAATTATTACAAGGGGTGTGAGTTGTAAGGGAGTAAGAAAAACTCAGAGATATGTAAGGGTGTTACAGGTATAAAAGTCCTTTAGCAGAGGGTGGGGTGAGGCATGGGCTGGTCAAACTTGGCAGGCAGGGGGAGAGATTCTAGCAAAGGACCATACCATGAGCAAAGGGCTCCCACCACGGCCCACAATCAAAGGCCACACACAGCACTTGGGTGCAAGCAGTTTCTTGGATAGCACAATTGATGGACAGGTGATGCCATGCTGCGGCATAGGTGGCAAGTTGGGTGAGATCCATGGGATCTGTGATAACTTTTGGAGGTTCTTATGTGGTTAGTACAAGTTTTGATGTATTCTTTCATTTCAGAGGCAGTTGTTTATAATTACACATTTTTTTGAACAGATTTTGAGATGAATACATGTTTTAAAATTAAATAAAAATTAAGCAATACAGCCGTTTGGAATAAAATCCAAATCCAGTTGGAAAAGGGTTGGAAAACCCATTTATAATTGTTGACTAATGGTGGTGTAGAATCCATAAATATCCTCAAAAGTATGTGGCATGCACCAAACAAAAGTTTTAAATTTTCAAGTCAGGGATTTGGAACACCATGCTTGTAGAGCCATAGTATGTGATTACAGGAGTATTTTATGTACTTATGGAGACATAATACGTATTTACAGCATTCAAATACATAACATCAGCTTACACAGACAGCACATGCACATTCATCAATGCACTCCTTGGGATGTGGTGATGAGAAGAATATGTACAGCATGAGTCCAAGAAAAGTTAATGGAAACCAGCTGTTAACATTATTGGGTTACCAGCTGGTTTCCTAACCAATCATTATTCAAATTTTAACATTTCCCTTTTCACATGATTATATTTTCTTCTTGTGTGATAATTTTATTTGCTCCACAAGAGCTTATTTCGTATCAAGATAGATCAGAAAAGTTGTGATAAAAAAAAAACTATTGAACGTATTTCACCAAAAAAAGGTTGGCAGGATCCTCCAAGGCATCCAAGTGATTTCTAAGGGTTCTGTTTTTGAACTTCACCAAGACCAGCTCAAAAGGCCTATTTTGACCTGAAACTTCAAGAAAAGTATTGATCCTGTAAAAAAAAAATCAAGAGAAAAAAAACAAGGGAAGTAGGACTATTTATGCTGTTGACAAGTAAGATGGATGAAAACCTTTCTTGGTCAAGTCGCTAAGCCAATGCCTGCCATCTGATCAGGGTTGGCGGCGTGGTGGATTGAATCCCACTTGTGTTTTTGTTGGCAGTAGAACATTTGAGCTAGGTTTTCTCAACGTTCCACTCATACGAACGTTTTTTTCTGTATCAAACTTGAGGTAAACCCGTCTTGATGAGCTTTTGACAAACATTGTTGGAAACATCAGATTTTAGTTTCCGTAACCGGGTCTCTCGGACGTCCCCAGTCAATGAATGGGGAACGTTTGATTTCAGTTCTCACTCTGAAATCAAAACGTTGACTTGAGCCTGTGGTGTACTTCTTCATTGTCCCTTGTGCTTCAGGGCCTTTAAGACTCATAAGCAGAATTCTGCCAAAGAATTTTCTGGAATCACTTTAATTTTCAACTATTCACCTTCTGGAGGCTTCGGACCCTGTCAGTGGAAGACTTCCTGTCAACTCTGTAGCCCCTACAGAGTCAGATTTGAAATCTGTACAATTAAATCTACAGGACACTCTAAAATCACATTCCCGTTGCATCTGGCCACCAGATTTGGTCAGAGCCACCAAGAAGCTGCTGGTTACCCAACCACAACCACAACATCACACCTTATAAAGTACCCACCATTCACCATTTACTCCCATCATGACCTATTTTGTTTGATACTCAGCTTACTTGGGCTTGTATGTTATAAGCAGGCATGGATAGCTTGGCAACCTGTCACCAGCAGGAAGACAAAGACGGAATCCTCGTAATCATGGCATTAGCTTTGTTAGGCAAATGGGTACCAATCCAAATGATGCAAACATATCTTACAAGTCGGACCTGTTTGGTAATCCACAAGCTCGAAGTGCATGGACTCAGTTTGCAAGACTCTGAAACAACCGGGCATTCATAACAGCAACAGTGGGCCGCTACGCTACACTACGCTACATGGCCGATAACCGTTAGCGTAGCGTTTTTTTTTCTCTTCCAAATTTGTGTAGCGTTAGTTGAGATATTCATCCGCTACACTAACAGTTAGCGTAGCGGAAAATTTTCCTTGAAATTTTTCTGTAGCGTTAGTTGAGAATATTTTCTGCTACACTAACAGTTAGCGTAGCTTTTCTTGAACTAACAGAATTTTGAAGAATTTGTAGCGTAGCTTTTTCCCAGCTAACAGACAGCGTAGCGTAGCTTAATGGGAGCTACGCTACGCTGCGCTACAGAACTAACAAATAGCTAACAACTGAATGCTAGGATCAAAAGTGGGCCGCTACTCTACACCAACTCACTGAAACAAACACATGACTAAGATTTTTGTGATAAAAGATAAATTCATTTTCAAAATCAAAAAATCAAATAGATTATTAACATCAAACAATCTAATGGAGTTCAAATTAGAATTTGAAAATCAATCAGATTCAAACATTTAAGATTCTCATTACCTTTCCTAGGTGACCCCCAGTACTTCAGAATTGAGAAGTCTTTTGGAAATGAAAACGATCAAATTGAGTTCAAAGTAGAGGTTGAAGATCAATCAGATTCAGACTTTTAAGACTCTCAAAACCTTTCCTGGGCACCTAACTGACCCCCAGTACTCCAGAATTGAGAACTCCTTCAGACATGAAAACGATCAAATTGATTTCAAAGTAGAACTTGAAGATCAATCAGATTCAGACTTGTAAGACTCTCAATACCTTTCCTGGGCACCTAACTGACCCCCAGTACTCAATAATTGTCTTTTAGACATGAAAACGATTAAATTAATTTCAAAGGAGAAGTGAAAGATCGACCAGATTTAGACTTTTAAGACTCTCAATACCTTTCCTGGGCACCAAACTGACCCCAGTACTCTGGAATTGAGTAGTCTGTTAGAAATGAAAAGAATGAGTGATTGAAAGACAAACGATGAATGAGTTTTAAATAAAATGTGATGAAAGAGAATGAATGAGCTTAATAATTTAAACGATTGATGTATTAAGACATTTAGTCATGGTTGATGTTGCTATTCAAGGTTTTTATTCTCATATGGTAGAGCAAGAGTCAAAATTTGATCTGTCTGAGGTCAAATGTGATCCACTGGGTACAATTAGATCCAGGCAGAACGATCATGCCAATTGAGCCCTGTGGACCACACCTCACCTCAGGAAGCTCAAATTATGACTCAAGATATACTAATAGAACCAATTATGACCACATATCTAAGTTTTTTACTACACTACAACTACAAAAAAAAAAAAAAATTAAAAATTAAAAATTAAAAAAAAATTAAAAAATTAAAAAAAGCAAAAAAAATTAAAAAAAATTAAAAAATTAATTTTTTTTTAAAAAAAGTAAAAAAAAAAAAAAATGTGAACGTCCACTTTATTTTGATATTTTGACTGACTTGTTTTTCTTTGGTTGGCTTAGTGCTAGTCAAACTCATGCTACAGACCAGTTCCATTTCCAAAATCAATGTCATAATCATTAGCATAGCTCATACAGCCACCTTGCAGCTGAAGCTATGCTAACATGTAGCTTTAGCGTAGCTGAAGCTACGCTAACATGTAGCGTTAGCGTAGCTGAAGCTACGCTAACCTGTAGCGTAGCTGATTCAAAAGCTACGCTACTTGTTAGCGTAGCTTTTTTGACAACTAACACCGCTACAACACTGCTAACGGGAAATCTGGTTAGCATTAGTTGTACTTTGGGGAGCACAACTAACGCTACGCTAAAGCTACAATTGCTTTTTTTCAAAATCCTGTAGCGTTAGTTGTCAAAAATTAGCGCTAACGGTAGCTTTAAGGTAGCGTAGCTTAATAAGCTAACACTACGCTACGCTAACGCTACAGGTAACGTAGCTGGCCCACCGTTGATAACAGTCATGGGTGTTGATGTTCGAACTTTTGAAGCTCTACTGGTCCCCTTCAGCATTGCATGGGACACATCTCCAATACCACAATCAGATTTCCACCCAAATGGCAATCCCCAAACTGCTCGTCAATTGCTAGATGCTTCAGGTGGCCTTGCACTACTCTTGCATTGGCTTAGTTCAACCATGGCTGCATACAGTCTCCAACAAATCTTTGCAATCACCCCTGCAGTTTGCACCCACAATCTTCAAAATTCCCGGTCTTGTTTGCTTGCTGTACTGAAAGATCTCAATATTGGATGTATATCTTGGCCTTTGCGCAAAGCTAAATGTGAATACTATAGCGGTTTGATTGAGCAAAAGTATCCACTTCTTGAGAAATGTTTTGGATTTATTGATGGTCTCAATTTACCATTCAATGTTGCTGGGGATGAAGAGTAAGTAGTTTGATTTTTCCTTGTTTTCATTTGATGGGCTCACAGTCTTTCTCTTTCTATTGGTAGGCTACAGAATGCCTAATATAATGGATGGATGTGCTTGCACTACTGCAGCAACATCCTCACCTTTGCACCGGATGGCACTATCATCCATGCCATCCTCAATGCCCCAGGATCCTGGCATGACTCAAAAATAGCCAAGAGGCTTTATAGTAAGCTGATGAATCAAACACCGCCTGGATACTGGGTCATTAGCGACACCGCCTTCCCACATTGCACCAATCAACTCAATTACCAAATCTTGGCACCAATGGAGAAGGGAGATCGACTCCCTGAGTGCCCAGTAACATTTGCTTGGCTCAAACTGTTGAATGAGCAGCTGGTGTCTGCCCGACAGGCTGCGGAATGGGGTATGCAAGCGGTTCAAGGCTTGTTTAGCAGGTTGAAGCTGCCATTGCCTGCAACTGATCACTCGTTCCGAGCCGAGGTCTTAGAACTATGTGTGCAGTTGCATCAAGTGCAATGCCAATCAGTACACATTAATCAAACTCAGGCTATGTACCAATCTGTTGAAGAGGAGCATGTCCTCCTTGGTCAATCATTCCATCAGATGCTGTTTCCAGACATCCAGCATCAATGTTGGATCAGCAGATACTATAACACATGGATGTGATTTAGACAATAAATTTCTTTTCATGAACTTATGTTTTACTTAATTTATTTGATGTTTACTTGAGACTGAGTTAATAATTGATGAAATTCAAAGATCAATATGTTGAGTGTAGGAGAAAAACAAGATGATGGTTTTTCTTTAGTATTCTATACTGAACAAGAAGAAGAAGAGAGACATATTTCTTCCTCGAAATGATGAGGAGCGATGTTACTTTAGAGGGTGGGGTCCAGTTCATGGGTTGTGTGAGTGGGATGTTGGCTGGTGGAAGAGTTGGTAGCAGGTATGAAACCAAAACAATGAGTATTTGAGGATGACATATCAAGCTTCATCTGAACCAGTTCCAGTTTGCCCTTGAGTGATTGATTTTCAAACCTGAGCTCAGTGACCTTCTCTCTCAGCTTGTTTGATTTGCTTTGATCACCCATGCGCAAGCAGTTGATCTCATCATGTAAACAAGTAATTTTGTTACAAAGATTTTTGATTGATTTTTTGGCATCTCAGAGCTGCGTAGCATAGAAGTGTGTTATGCTGTTGTCGTTGTCACGCTTCTCTCGAGCGGAGGGATCAAAGAACAAAGTGAGATGTTGCTCCAAAGTAGCAGCAGGCTGTGAGGCAGTCAAACGTTGTGTGGACTTGATTGGACTGATTTGGCTAACAGCAGGAGTTCTCCCCCCTTGGTGGGGTCCAATTTGAGCAGCAGCCGCATCCAAGCTGTCATTCGCTGTAGATTGAGATCTTCTTGGTCCATTCTGAGTTAATCCCCAGGGAAAAAATGATGAGCCTTGCGGGGACCAAGATAATGGTAATGGAGGTGGGACTGTGTCAGACTGGTCATCTTCATCGGCAATCTCAGCCTCATCATCTCTAACTCGTTCTGAATCTTCTTGTTCCAATGGAATTGGCTGGGATTGTTCTTGAGTCTCAGTCTGAGCTCCCACCAGTGCTCCCACTCCGTTCCTAAGAGAGAAAGCCAGATTAATAGCTGTGTACACTTTTTTATGAAGGAAAAGGAAGCTATTATGACTCACTCTTCATTGTTACTCTCAACATCATCATCACAGGCTATCATGTGGGCTTGGTTGTCTAGGGCTTTCTGAGTCAATTTGGCCTCTCAAACATGCGAAGGACAATCAGGATCACCGGTTGGCTTGGTGTGCTTGACTAAGGCTTGGAACTTGAGTTTAATTGAGTCTTGTTCTCAAATTGCACGGTTGTTGCTGGTTGCATATAGGTTGTACCACTCAAGAACGTATCCCCACTCCTGAGATCCCGGGGAAGGACTGATTTGACTGCCTCAACTAGCGCTGTGCAGTCCTCAGCACTATATCCTTGAGACCCTTTGGCACGACCGGGGCAATGTTGCGAGTTTTCACTAGGAGCCAAGGTCTGATTTCATTGAGTTGAAGCAGGTGTGGATCTCTGAGAGCATCTCCAGCAGAGATGGGACTGCGCGACTTCTGGCTAAATTTAGCCAGTCATGCGGGTTTTCAGGGTCCAGCAGACTGGCGACAGCATCCCATTTTGACCCAATCCCATCCCCGCCGGCTACCAACCCCCACCCATCGACCCTTTCCAAGGCGGCCTCAAAAGCGCTTCTTGGTCCGCCATCTGTTGACAACCCCACCTTTCAACATCATTCAACAACATATCCCAATATCAAACTACGCAATTCCTAAAAAATTCAACAATCGATAAATATCAAACTACGCAATTCCTAAAAAAATTCAACAATCGATAAAATGCACTTCGCTCTGTCCCTCGACCAATACGCCATGGACCTACCCGACCTTCCAAACCTCCAGATACTTTGTAGATGGTCGGTCGGAGTGGTCGGGTGTGGTCCAAGCTTTTCCACCCCCGGCCCCATCCCCAGTCTGCTGTGGGGAAGTAATGTGAAAGGGCTGTGATGGCCCTGTGAAATGCAGCCCCCACCTGCTAAAGGTATTGGGTCGCATCCCATCTCCGCTGGAGATGCTCTGAGTTCGTTGAGTTGAAGCAGGGGTGGACTGAGTGGGAGGCATCTTGATGTTTGAGCTTGAGGGAGTTGTATACGAGCTTCAGGTGGGATATGTGTTTATGGTTCGTGTTAGAGTATCTGTAGCTATCATAAAAAAGTCCTGTAAATCAATTCTGATTTTTAGTTGACCAGATCTGACTCTGTAGGGGGCTACAGAGTTGACGGGAAGTCTTCCAGTCACTCATCTCCGGTGTTTTCTAGATTCTTTTCAATTTTTTTTTGCTGAAAAAAATTCAGAAATTTGGAACACCCCTCAGGGTGTAGTTGAGCGCACATGATGCACACTGTTATAGGCTTCTTCCACTCCGTGTCCATGGACAGCGGTGGCATACCTCTCCGCTCTCTGCTACCTATCATTCGCAAAGA
>SMGU01002281.1:0-11077 GCA_004348175.1 Puccinia novopanici | reverse complement strand
AAAAAAAAAAAAAAAAAAAAAAACGCCAAACTGAGTAAAAATCATCAGAGAATGTTTTTCTGAGTTTTTCTTTGGTGGGCCTGACTTGGGCCTGATCTGGGCCTGCTCCAAAACACATTGGGCCAGCATCAAAGGGGTGTTCAGGAATAATGGCCTATTTTTTGTCAGGTGGCATGAAGATCTCAGTTATTGATGAGTAGAGAATGATAACAGCTTGACTTGGGTAACACATCAGTTTGATTTTTGAGATTGAAATCAACACAATTTTCAAGAAACTTCATCTTGAGTTCAACCTGACTTGTAATGTACTTCACACCAAATTCACACAAGCTACCAACAGGTTATTCAAGAATGTGAAGTGAAAGCACTTGAATAAAAGTGCCATGGAAACAGCCCTGGTGTCAAGATCAAGTTGTTTGTGGAGGGATATGGAGTTGCTCAATACAAGAAATTGTATGTGTATGGAAATATAATTTGTTGTTAAAGACAATGAGATTTATTATTGAAGGTGAAAATGTTGAAGAGAAGAGAGTAGCAGTGACTGGGAGGTAAGACTGTTAGTGATTCAGAAGTCACAGATGGAAGCACGGAATAAAATTTCCAAAGCAGCAAATGGATGGGTTCCAAGAGTCCAATTGGCTCGCTGAAGTTGCATAAATCTTGAGATTGAGTTTGTTGAAATTCAAGTCTCATCCGGGCTATTCTGATCAAGGGGGTCTTCTCTTGATGCGCGGGGTCTTGTCAGATAAACCCAATCTCAAAATCTTCATGATATCAGTTAGGGTTCAGCTCAAAGTTCCTACTCAGTAATATGCCTCTCCATTGTTTCCCTTTTCCTCAATCTCGACAAGAACCATCAAGCAACGCAAGAACGTTCCATTGGCTCCGTGATTCAAATCACCTTCAAGATAGCTCGTATAGTACATCGTCATCTCTCACCGCCAAAGCTCTTCCATCATCTAACCTCTTCTCACATCTCAGCCCAACTATCACCTTCCCAAAAATAATTCACAACTTCCCTCTTCGTCCTCCCTTCTTTCTTCAAGTCCTCATCTATATGTTTGTATTCTTTCCTTATTTTTATCTTTCCGTCATTGTCTTGCTATTGGTTTCTTGATTGTTGGCTAAAGTCTCCTTATTTCATCTTGCTCAGTTTGCCTTGTCACAGTTCCCGGTCTCCTATCCTGAATAGTCCTCATCCTTTCCATACTTTCCATTCTTATACTGGTATGATAATCTCTCAATGCTTGTTCTTTCTTGATATTGTTGTTTCATAATTAAACTTGTTTCTTTTCCAGTCTGGTCTTTGTTTTCTAGAAATCAATCAGTTTTAATAGAGTTGCAGGAGAGGAAAAACAATGGAGGAGGATGGAGATACGAGGATGGGATTTTTCATGTTGGCAAGGGTTGTTTGAATTTGAAAGTGATTGAACGACAGATAGATCAAGGGAGCCAAGTTGTAAGTGGTTTAAATCAAATCACAGAATTCAGAGAGGGTGTCATTGGCATTAAAGAGATGGTCTGATTTGAGAAGAAGTGGTCTCAGCTAAGGGACTTGGAAATCCACAGGTTTCTTTGATCAAAGCTGCAAGATCATCATGCTGAACAGAATATATTGAAATGGGAAAAAGCAGAGCTGGTGGATGGAAGACATCAGAGGGCAGGAGATTCTAAAATGCATTTTGGAGGAGGAAGCAGAGGCAGAGCTGAGACAAGACTGGTGGTGTAGAATCGAGATGCAAGTAGTGTCTATGCCAAGAAGGGAACTAAAAGACTTTGATTGATTTGAGTTTTTATTACGTTCTAGAGCCAGGAGGAACTGAAACAACTTGGTTAGAAGAGAATAACAAACAATAGAGAAGAAATATAAAGAAAAAAATTTTGAGGAGACACAAGCATGTGAGTGAGCTACAACAGAAGATAAGAATTGAGGACAAGGACTGAGGACTATTGAGTGATTTTAGAAGATTAGATGATAGGTCAATTGAGATATAAGAGGATAGAGAAGTCTCACCAGACAAGACCACAATGAAGACGAGAGTGTAGATAAGAGAATAAGAACAAAAGAGAGATAAAAAGAAATGGGAATGAGGAAGTAAAGAATATAGAGGAGGGTAGTTGGTGAAAATGATGTTGCTGAGTTGGATTAACAAGTGAGTTTTTGGTTCAAGATGAGTGGTAAACTCATCTTCTGATTTCATGCTCATTGTAAAATGATCCTTGAAGATCTCGCAAGTTGGATACTGTGACAGGTGAAGTAACACTACAGTGAACATGAGATTCTAACAGGAACCAGAAGTGCAACCAAGATTACTGAGAAGGATGAGTTGATTGGATTGAGAGAGGTTGAGGTTAAGATGATGGAAGAAGAAATTGAGGGGTTTGGTGGAAGAGAAGAAGTGGAGAGAGATTAAGGTCAAGATTCAACTGTTAATAATAAAGAGTTTTTGGCCACAGACCACGAGTAATGAATAATAAGGTTGTGATGATATCAGAACAAAAGGACTAATAATCAGTAGAAGGGTCTAAATGTTCCTTCTTAAAGAGTCATGAGATGGGGCTAAATGTGCCACCTCACGGAACTGTTTGTCAGGACAGATGATTTTTAATTTTCACTCTGGGGAACAGCTTAAGTAGTCTAAATACATGAACCAAATTGTGGTTGATAAAAGACTAGGCAAGGGGTTTGAGTGGAAAAAGGGGGATGACAAATATGAGGAGTGACATGTTAAAAAAATGGACAAGATCAAAGAGCAAACTCAGATTTTCAACATAGGTCTTTCAAACCATCCTTCAGTTGTAATAGCTTATATCTAGTTAAGAAATTGATTTCCCCCCCAGAGGATCTTTACAAAATATGATTATTTTTCCCACAGGAGTCTCAAGCCATTGGTCCTAGAATATCTGTCCCTGGATATTGAGCCTTTTATTGGTCCCTCAGGAATGAACAGTGAAGATTCAAAAGCAGACTCTTACAAAATTCTCATCTTACCACATTCCCTCTGTTGATCTATCCAGAGGAGGCTGTATCACAGCTGCGCCAGTCATCTGTTATTTGGTGTTGACTGTTAGATATCCTCCAGTCTTAGTACTGCCAGAGTATTCAAAGAATAAAAAAATAGAGAATCTCTTCCTTTATTTCCTTCTAGACTTGTTACTTATAGTTTTCCCTCTTTAAAATGTAAAACTATACTTAGCAAACCAAATTTTTTCCTGATGCCACTCTGGAGGCACAGGCTCAAAGGGCACCCCCAAAAAAACCCCTTCCTGTACACCCCTCTGGAATATTTAGTTCATGCCTGTGTCCATTTAAGTGCCCATGTCTATATTTTTCTTGTATTCAGAAGACAGATCACAACCTCCACACAACCCATAAAAACAAACATCTACCTATATTTCATCTTGCCTTTCAAGAATGTGTAGCTATGAGGAACTAGTCCTTGGCATCATAGTAGCTGATACTTGTCTTTTTACTGTGTCTCTGAACCAAAAAAAAAAAAAAAAACTTGAATATGGACTATAAGGCCAAAATGAGCCCTCCTCATCCTCTGAAACCATGCTAATGAATTAGATGGTTTGGAAAACATAGATTGTGGCCTTTTTTTTGGGGGTGATTTATATTCAGTGGGACCCATATTGCATTTTATTTTATATGCATACATATTTCCAACTTCTTTGCCAAAGTCCATCCTGCAAGTGGTACTGATAACCTACCCTTACACTTACTTTGAATATCAACCCTTACTCAGAAATTTGAAGCATCATTTTTCATTTCTAGCCAGCCCTCAGCGAGAAGGCCATAGTTTAAGAGATCCACAACAGCTGAAGTTGACTTTTTCATTGAAAACTGTCAGCAACAAACACACCCAGATTTCCTGACCCAAGCAGCACATCCTGAACATGTTAACATCCAAAGCTTCTCATTGTACCTTGAAGGTCTTGTTTTCTGATGATAGCTTAGTAAGAAGTTGTGTGAAATCCCATCATACCTTTCTAAATCCAGAAAAAGGGACGTACAGCCCCTTATTATTTGTACACTGTCCCATCCCTACGTGTAACAGCCCTTGAGGATACCCATGGCTAGCCAGCCATGCCAGCCCTCAAGGCCTTGCTATATACTACCCATCCTTAAAAAAGAGGAAGGATTCATTCATTATGGGATCACTCCCACCTAAAAGAAATCAAAGATATGGTTTAATCTCTTGAGTAAATTCATAGTCATTTGCAAATGAGTTTTAGTATCTCATCATAAATGAATATGTTCTCTTGTTAGGGATGTGTAGTTTATTGCAAACCAATCCTAAAGTATTAGAGCGAGGTTAACACAACAAAGAACAGCAAACAAGGAAATAAATGTCTATTTATTTGCAAGCATTGAAGGAAAGGAAAAATGGTCCAATCTCTGCTTGTGGGTCCGTCAGCCAAGCCGAGAGATTATAGTGATTGTTAGACAGGGAACAGGGAAGGACTACGGGTCAGTGAGGTCCTTCTTTCTTTGGGGGGGGAGGGATGCCGCGGTTGACACAGCCCATGTTTTGGAGATTGGCAGGAGAGAATGCCTGAAGACGGGCGAGATCAGTCTCTTTTTGGTACATACATATAAGAGGAGAAGGAACACATTCTTCTCAAAAACATGCAACCGCTTCAATGGCAATAAAAATATCTACTCACCAGCCTTTCTGCGAAGTGGTATCTAAGCGTGGGCAGCCGGCAGCACTGTTGGGTTTTGTTGGCGTCCACAAAGTCTTTTGGATACGGCATCTGGCAGGTATAGTGTCCCGTCGTTTTCTTTTTCTTTTGCGCGTGGGTGACTGCATTACGACGACAGAGCAGTCAATAACTCTACCCAAAAGAAAAATTTCTTTTTAGTTTTGTGGTACATAAGGGATTGCACTTACCAATGCGAACCTTTCCGGGCAGGCCGGCGTGGCCTATACCAAAGTTATGGGCATCGCCGGGGACGGCGTCCCGGATACACGCGGCGGAGTAGAGCTTGTGGCACTTGAACGACCCCGTCGCGTGGGCGACGTGGCTGTGGACCAAGAGCAACGCGACGAGCACGATCAAGCTGGAGAACTGCATGGTACAAAGTCGTCAAAAAAAAAAAACTGCGGTTGGGAAAAAATAGCTGCGGGTAGCTGATCAATTTTGTGGGTTAGTGAGACAGGTATGTATAAAATAGACGGTGCTTGAATGATTGAAGAGGGAAGAGAAAGCGGGGGTTATATAATAGTATATAGACGCGGGAGGCTTGCAAGCAGTCTGTACAGAAGTGGCGGCAAGCAGGATCTATGTATATGAAATACATACAAGTAGGTGGCTGAAGGACTCAGAGATCCACGGGCGTATTGAGTGAAGGCAACGTGTGAGGACCTGTATTTCCTCTTGAGGTGGCAACAGTGCACAAGCATATGAAACTTGTTTGAGAGAAAAAGCTTGCTAGGTTCAAGAGGAATAAATATGTTTTCTTGTAAATAAGAGTCTTATTTCTGAGTGTATTTCTTTTTGCGATGAAAATTTTGAGAAAAGATTCATCCGATGAGAAAAGCTGGAACAACATCAGAGGCCTCCTGTGACCTCATCAAGTGATAGAAGAACAAATCATGATGACAAATTGTGAAAACCAGAATGACATCACTTGAATTTGTCATAATCCAAATGGTTCATTACATATGGAAGATTTAGAGTAAATAAAAGGCTAGTCCAGACAGGGGGACATGAACCCACATCTACCTGGTGCATGCTAGGTTGCTCTACCATCACAACCTGCATTCAGGTGATGAAATTCAAATTTTTTCACACTGATGAAATGAATATTCAATTTGAGTTCCAACCATCTTTGAAATAGAAATCCACTGAAAATTTTTTCACCTACTCACCCTCTGAAGCTACACTCTCATGACTTGGCTAGTTTGCAAAACACAGGTTGTGGCCATTTGTTGGGGGTAATGTATATTAAGTAGCACCCATATTGCATCTTATTATGCGCACATATTTCCATTTTATTTGCCAAAGTCCATCCTGCAAGTTTTAATGATAAACTACACTTACTCAGAAATCCAAAGCATCATTTGTACTTTCTAGCCAGCTCTGAGATAGAAGGAGATTGTGGAAGTGAACAACAACAGCTAGAATGTGACTTTTCTCATCAAAAAATCTCAGCAACAAACACAACCAGCTTTCCTGACCTAAACAGCACATGTTGAAAACATTAGGATCAATAGCTTCTCAGTGTACCTTGGAGGTCTTGTTTTCTGATTATAGCTTAGAAAAGCAGTTTTTTTCAACCCAATCATACATTTGTAAATTCATAAAAAGGGTATTACAGCCCCTTAGGAGGTGTACACGGTCCCATCCCTACACTGACAACCCTTGAGGAGATCCATGGCTAGCCATCCATGCTGGCCTTACAGGCCAGCATCATAACAAGGGAGTTAATTAATGCTTTCTTTCTTTTTCAGTAAATTGCATTCTGGGACCACCTGTTCTTGAAACACATCACCAAGCCAGTGATATGCTCCTCACCCACTCTTATGTTTCCACAAGAAAAAGGAAACATCTGCATGGTGAGAAAGAAACATACAATTAAAGGATAAGGATTTTTCCCCTCCCTCAATACACCATTCTCCCAGAAAAGGTAGAGGAAGAATTGAGAAAGCTCACCAAAAATCCCCTGCAAAGAAAAAAAAAATTGCAAAGCCCAAGAAACCCCCCCCCCTTTTCTTTTGGTAGATTCCTTTCAATGTGCCACTTTTATTCCCAACCTGACAAGGAAGAGTGAAAGCATGCCCTCCAACCCTTGGGGATGGTGCAGAGGGGCTCTTTGCACACACAAACCAGGCTCTCAAGGAGGGGGAGGCACATTTGTACAGTGAGGCCAAGCCAAACCAGGCAAGGGAAATGGTGCAAGGAAGATTGGGCATGATGAAGGGGGAAAGAGAAGACATGAGAGCAGATGAAGGGACTCACTCCAATGAGTCAATGGCATTGGCACCGGCTAAACATAGATTATTGTTGCCCAGAGCTCCAATAGGAGCTGGTGGGACTACATTGAGTTCCCACTAATCTTGTGATCAATTTTATGATGCAGCCTTGCCAACTTGCTCCACCAATGAGTCCCAATATAAAGTGTGGTGGCACTCCTAGCTGAGAGGGAGCTGTCTGCCCTAAGCTGGGGGTAAACAAGCCCCAACCTGTTGCACCCCATGCAGCTGCTTAATTAGGCACAAGCCTGTTGTTTGGACTTGCTTGCAAGACACCGCTGGGCACACCTGTGACAAACTCAACCCAGTGGAGAGGTCTCTTCTTTGCTGAAAATGTCTTCTTTTTTTTTTTGCTCTCTTAACTCTCATCACTGTCTTTTATTTAAACTTGATGCTCATTAACAGTCAGAACCCTTTTCTGCTCAACCTGCCTGATCAGTCTTCTTACAACCACAGCTCAGCCTGTGTGGTTATTAGTCCATTTGAGCTGTGCCCCATTGCGAGAATAAACAAGCATTTGTGCTGACAACACAGTTCCTTGAGCACACACATTGAGCCCCATCTCATGTCTCTTTTAGAAGGCAAATTAGCGCCTTCAACTGAGAACCAGTCCTTATACTTTGCTATGGCATTTTTTTTTTCCCTCAGCCTTTCCGCCAAAAATTCAACGGTCTTCTTCCTGTTGTCCCCGATTCCTAAATGTATCCTTTCTAAACCCATAACATCCTCCTAGCCTCTTATTTGGAGGTGGGAACCTGCAGATTGTCAATGATGTTCACCACCGCCAAACAAAGTTGGGCCATTTGAAACATGCGGTCCAGATTGGGGATTTTCAGTGACAGGGAGACGTCCAGTATACTACAGCATCCCTCAACACGCATTCCAAGCACACCTTAAAAAGCGTCGACATTCGCATCCAATACCACCCCGGCCAGGGCCCTTTGAGCCCCCAATTTCTGGTGAGAGTTAGGGGCTAGGAAGCGTGGTTAAGAAAATACCGGCAAGAATAGAAACAAGACAAGCCATTTCTGCCCAGGTTTTGGCATTGTTGACGAGGCGGATACGGATGGATGCACGCAGATCTATGAGAGGATTTGTTTGGTGGCAGTGACATGAGCACCACAAGCACCGGCAAAGAGAAAGAGAAGACGCAATACTATGTTGTAGGAACGGGTTAATGAGCAGTACACATTACATGACGAGACGAGGGCCGGAGAAAGCGCGTTGACAAGAAGAGAAAGGGGCGGCGGTCGAGGGCGAGAATTAAAGAGGAGTGGTTGCGGGAGGAGGAGGAAGGGGGAAGGTGGGAGGAGGAGAAGAAGCGGGGCGGGAGGGCGCTAGAGATTGATGAGGTTTGGTCTTAGGGGGGAAGACGATGATCTCGGCTGGGGTGGGAAGGAGGAAGGATTCGTGGTCGTCGAACCGGTCTTCCAGAGGCACCACCCGGGCCAATTCGTTGATCCACATGAAGCGACTGGTGAGCAGCCACAGTCTGCGGAACCAGACGTTCTGGGAGACGTGCTGGTTGAACGCGCGTCGGCCCTGGTAGTGCTGCGTGGGGGAGGAGACAAACAGGCTGTGGTGGGCCGACAGTTGCGAGTCCGTCACCGATGGTCTTCTGCTGGGGCCAGAGGGCGAGGACGACGCGTTGCGGGCGTCGTGGCGCACTGCGGGGACGGGGCGGGTGGTGTGCATGGAAAGGTTGGCAGAAGGGAGAGGAACACCCAGGTGGGTGAGCGTCTGCACTACTAGCTCCGCCAGCCGCTTACGGTCCAGAGACGGGTGGCTCCCTGGCCGCCTCAGTTCAGGAAGAAGCCACTTGCGATTTCGCCCGTGCCGGTACACGCTATACGGCAGCCCCAACAACCACGTGTATTTCTCCACTAGCGACCTCGAGCGAAGCATGAACGTCATTGGAAACTCCCGCTCCGTATGCACCATCCGACTAAAGAGAAACATATCAGATCACTCCCACAACTTATATATATATAGATATATATTCAAAAGGAAATGTACCTCAGTGCCGCTGCTATTGCGCGATGGTTTGCGTGTCCCGATACGCCATGATGATCGAAGGTAATGATCTGCGCCCCAAGGAATGAAAGCGTTTTTAAGAGGTTGTTAGATGCAGGATGTTTTCACCTGAGTGGGTGGTAGACAAGACGGACCGCGTCGATCTTCCACAAGTCGACATACAGCTTGACGTATTCCGCAATAGTTGTTTCCGGCCACCAGACCGACATGCTGTCCGGCAAATCGCTGTCCATCCAGAGACGGCTATTGTTCATGAAGCATTCCCGCTAGTGAGAAGACGCAGATGGACTCACGGATGGTCTAGGACGATACATGCCGTGCTTGGGATCCCCATTGCCCAGCACGACGCTCGCATTTCTCTGGCTCGTTTGATTCCTAATCCTTCGGCATTACCTAAAAATGATGGAATCAACCCTCCGTTAAGAGATCCATCACGCTCGACCATCGGATCATGGCGCTGGTTTCTCACCAGAGGATAAGGAGAGGATGTGGCCTCTAGGGGCTTCCAGTGTGATGGAGTGAGGCGTGTGGGAGGCAGGATGGTAGCTGGAAGAGTTGAAGAGGGTGCGATTGACGAAGCGGGGGGACAAGATGTTGAGGAGGGTGGGGGAGAAGAACAGACACTCGTCGTCGGCTGAGGAGGAGGGGCAGGTATCTAATATGTCAGCGTTTCTGCTATGAGTGAACAGCTGGAGCATGACAAAGGTGCACTGACGATGGGCGACGACCAGCAGGATGCGATCGGCGCGGGTGAGGTTGGGACTGACCCACCATTCGCCCTGGAGCGGGTCGGGGGCGCTGTCGGGACCCAAGCGGCCGTCGGGCGGCCAGTCCATGCGGACGAGCACGAGGGCATAGACGCCGAGACTGACCAGGAGGACGAGCCCCAGGAGGTATTTCAGGGCCCTCGTGAGCGTCCAGGTTGGGCAGGCGGGTCTTGCGGGGGTGGGCTTGAAGGCCTTCTTCTCATCGTTCGATGCGGCCTTCTCGTCCCAGGATCCTGCAGGTGTCGTCTGGCAGTCCTGTCGCTGCTGGGTCTGCCTGTTGTTGGTTCGATGGTGAAGTTGTTGCTGCATTGTCTTGATGATCTCCTACTTCTTTCCGCCGGATCCCAAACTCAACCTCACTGCGCAGGGCCATCCGCACTAACAGCAGCCGGGGCTGGGAACCTCACCACGGATGTCTTTGGCCCAATTATCAGTCACACACTGCATCACGCGTAGAATAAAACACACAAGCTCAGTCGCTGAACCGGACACATCGACTGGTACAGATCTTCAAAACCAGGACACCGGCCTGATCGTTTTCTTTCGCCATCCCATAAAAACCTGGTTGATAAGTGGGGCCTAAGACTCTTACAATCCTCTAAAAAGAAATCAAGGATACGGTTTACTCTACTAGTCTTGAGTAACTCGATAGTCATTTGCAAATGAGGTTAAGGATTTCAAAATAAACGACTCCTTTCTCTTGTTAAGGATGGCTAGTTTATTGCGAACCAATCCTCAAGGCTTTAGAGGGAGGATTACACCACCACAAGAATAGCAAACAAGGCAATAAATGTCTATGCATTCGCAGGCATTGAAGGAAAGGAAAAACCTGCCCAATCTCTGCTTGTGAGTCCGACAGCCAAGCCGAGAGATTGTAGCGATTGATTGGTGGACGGGGAACAGGGGAGGGTGACGGCCGAGAGACAGCCTTCCTTCCGCCAGGGCCCTAGGGGCTCACTCACATTCCATGTCCTCCAATTCTTCCAAAGAGATTGCCTGGAGGCGGGCGAGATCAGTCTCTCTGACAGTACATGAGCAGGAACACGTTCTTCTCGAAAACAAGCAGCCGCTTCAGGGGCCATATGTACTTATGTACTCACCAGCCCTGTTCCGACACTGAGGTTGCGCAGCTCTAGGCAGCACAATGGGGTCGTGTTGGCGTACATCAAGTCTTGCGAGGACCGCTTCGCGCAGGAATACAATCCCGCCCCTTCTCGACTCCTTATCGCGGGCATGACTGCATCAAAACAAGAGAGCTGTCAATAACTCTACCAAGATAAAAAAAAAAAAAAA
>SMGU01002276.1:0-10186 GCA_004348175.1 Puccinia novopanici | reverse complement strand
TTTGAACACCATAAATAAAAGAATAAAAGAATAAAAGAATAAAAGAATAAAAGAATAAAAGAATAAAAGAATAAAAGAATAAAAGAATAAAAGAATAAAAGAATAAAAGAATAAAAGAATAAAAGAATAAAAGAATAAAAGAATAAAAGAATAAAAGAATAAAAGAATAAAAGAATAAAAGAATAAAAGAATAAAAGAATAAAAGAATAAAAGAATAAAAGAATAAAAGAATAAAAGAATAAAAGAATAAAAGAATAAAAGAATATTTTTTTAATTTTTAAACACTTAAGAATACCACAGTGGTTTTAGTAATCCTGGCCATATAGCTGTGGGGTAGTTGCAAGGACCACAAGGGTCTCATCAACAAGGGTCTCATCAACAAGGGTCTCATCAACAAGGCCTACACAGCCCTCAAACCCTACATCTTTGAATCCTTCTTGAATTTACTTCTGCGTGTCTGGGGATGGCCAAGTGGGTAGTTGTGGTTTGAGGTCCAAGATGGCTACCATACTGCAATCAGTGTGGAGCTCCATGGTCCCCTCTCCAATTTGGAAGAAGTTTGCCAGTTGATCAGCCATCACACTGTTTTCATTGCATCCAAAATGTTGAAGAACATCCATCATCTGGTCTATGTGGAGGCTAGTAGAGTGACATACAGAATGCAGGTAGAAAAGTCCATCTTTATTACTTTCTCAGTAGCCAACAATATGTCCTGAAATACTCCAAATGTGGAGTTTGTACACTCCATAACAGTCTACCCATGGGTTGTTGGGGGTGATTGGAGCTATTATGAAAGACCATGTTGCACAGCTTGAAAAAACTTGCTCAGCTCATCCAAAAGTGCTGCTTGACGTGCTTCTCTTCAAGACAGTGCAGCGAGTAGGCACCAATAATGGGAGCCTTCTCAATATGAGTATAACGTGAGGCAGGGTAGCACTTGGACCAAACAGATAACACCACCAAAATCTTGACTTTCATGGCACTGTCAATGATGTCATCCAACACTGCATTCTTGTCCTTGCCCTTGGAGTCTGATGTGCTGTTGTCCAATGGCCATTCCTCTTTGCCCTCCTTCAACATATTGAGCACCGTGGCCACAAGGTCTGCTTGGATTGAGGACACCAGCACCAAAATCAATGCCTTCCTTTGCAATGTACAGACAATTTCTCTCATCACAGTCTGTAGAATTTGTCAGTAATTAGCAAGAAAAAAAACTCAATAGTTTGGCACCTACATTTTTGGGTGTGGTAGCTGGTTGTGCCTGCTGGAGGTGTTGGCCAGTTTTTTTTTATTTTTTCTTGCCACAATTTTTCAATCACGGGGGCACTGGTGACCCCGAAGTTAGTGGGCAAAATAGGAAGAACCTGTTTCCTGCCGCCTATCCTGTGGAGACATGTCTCAGTTTCCTGCAGGGCACTCAAATTTGGGCTCATTCAGGTTTATTTTGGGCAGACACGTTGTTTTCCTGCTTTAGAAACCCCCTTTTTGGATAGAATACATGTGTAATAAAGGCCTAGGTTTAACGGAGCCTATGTTAACGATGTGGGGCCAAGCCACCGCAGGGAGAAGTTCGAGGTTCAACTGGGGGGAAGAGTCGCGTGGGGGAAGAGTCTTGGCGGGTGGACGAGGACGGTCAAGAAGAAAAGCTCAGCAGAACAACAACATCGCCGACGGACGAACATCGACAACATGAACGCATTCGACTTCATGCGGGCGGGTGCCGCCGCCAAGAAACTGGCTCCCTCGACCGACACCACGTCCAGTCAACCACCAGCCGCATTGCCGTGGATCGAGAAATACAGACCCAAGTCCATTGACAGCGTCCAGGGCCACGAAGGGACGACCAAGATCCTCGCCAAAGCACTCAATCGCGCCGATGTCCGTTCTTCTTACTTGTCTTCTTCCAATCCCTAACCCCTACACTGACTTTCCTCGTGATGCCTTTTTTATGGCCTGTGGTCTAGCTCCCTCATATGCTCTTTTATGGCCCCCCCGGAACAGGTAAAACTTCCACGATCTTGGCGTTGGCAAGGGACTTGTTCGGGTTAGTTTCATGTAGAGGGGGAGAAAAAAAGTGGAATCCGGCTTCTGACAGTCTATCTGTCGCACGAATAGCCCGGAGCTCATGAAGTCGCGTGTCTTGGAGTTGAATGCATCGGACGAACGTGGAATCTCTGTGGTCAGAGAGAAAATCAAGAACTTTGCCAAAATATCAATTAGTCCAGCCACATCGTAAGCGACCATCAGTGCACCATGACTGCTTCCCATGATTGTTGCCCACGCCTGAAAGCTCTTTCTCGATTTTCAATTAAATTATCAGTGGATATCCATGTCCGGCTTATAAAATTATCATACTGGACGAGGCCGATTCCATGACCCAAGACGCCCAATCTGCTTTGCGACGAATCATGGAGAACTATTCCAAAATTACCCGGTTCTGCTTGATTTGCAACTATGTGACCCGGTAAGAAAACTTCTAGAACGGATGGCGTAACCTTCAGTTTAGCTAAACCATGACCCCCCCCTTTTTTTTGTTAATTCGTGTCTCGCCTTGACGAGCACGTGACAGAATTATAGAACCGATTGTATCGCGTTGCAGCAAGTTTCGTTTCAAGCCGTTATCGATTTCAGGGACGCAATCGAAATTGAAGGAGATCTCGACGTTAGAGTCGATCAAGATATCGAGCGAAGTACTGGATTCGTTGATTGGGATCTCAGCTGGGGACCTGCGTCGCTCGATCACATATCTGCAATCAGCCTCGAAGGTGTCGAATTCGGACGAGATACTGGAAGAGGATATCCGAGAGATCGGCGGCATCGTGCCGCACAAACTCATGACACAACTGCTCGAGTCGGTTGGCATCGAAACTCGAGGACATGATGATGGTGCGGATAAGGACGTGGAAATGTCGGATATTCATTGTCAGAAGAAAGGCCGCCAGAAAACCGCATTCGAGACAGTCCAGGAAGTGGTTGAGAGCATCCTACGCGAGGGTTACAGTGCAGTTCAAATCATCAACCAAGTCAATTCTCAAGATCAACTTTGTGATTATCTTGCTGCTTGACGCTGACACCAGTTTTGCTTTTTTTTTTTCCACAACCCTCCCCTACGGCTTTTTTTCTTCTTCTCTGTGTCTCATAATTGTATAGCTGCATGATCTCATCCTTCTCGACCCTTTGATCCCCTCCAAACCGAAAGCGCTCATTTCAGTAGCACTGGGTGAGGCGGATAAATGTCTGAACGATGGTGCTGATGAAGGTCTGCAGATCTTAGCGGTTTGCTTGAAGATCTCAAAGGCGATCAATCCAGTCTAATACAAAAAAGAAATGTAATTGTTTTCACATTTGAGGCAGTCGGATTTGCAACTAGAAAGATAAAGAGGCGCAGAATTGATGTGAGGACCCAAGGCTAGATTCTCATCATGGATCAACATGGACTTGAATCATCGCCGCGGCTAGTCTGTCTAGGACCGCTCTCCGGAATGCTGGTACGCCATGTGCGCCAGGAAGGAGGGCAGCTAGCTGCTGGGGGGACTGGTGCGATGAGTCTGCTAGGACGCGCCACCAACTGGTCGGGAAGGACTTGCTCTACCCGGCACACCTAGCTTTACACCAGCCCCTCCACATCGGCAGGCCGGCGCGAAACGCCAGTCACTCGCCGCGCCGTGGCGGCCTCCGAAGGAGATGGCGACCTCCGAAAGAGGTTTCGCGAGTCCCAAAGGTGGGGCTTAGCTGGCACAAAGGCATCCTGCTCGAGAGACCGGCGGAGGATGCACCGGCTTGTCAGTCTGAACTTCTTTCCTGACGCAATGGTGCCCGATCCCTCCTTCATGCCCGCCAGACTGTTGCACCGTAAATGCTCACCCCAATCGAGAGAGGGGGCGACTGGATTTGTTCGAGTAGATAGAATCCGATAGTCTATAAGTAGGACGGCGTTCGCACCGGCTAGCATTTTTAATCGTCACTTGCAAAGCCATTCCCTTGCTGGGTACCAACAAAAAAGAAATTGATCAGTAGTATTGTCTTGCAATCTTGATATTTTCGACTGGTCCGTTCGTCATTACCTCGTTTTGGGTTTCTTTCATGCTTGCAACTGGGAAGTTTGACTGTAGATATTGTAGGCTAGTATTGTGGACGGCCACAAAATAAAAGTGATATGATGCCCATCATGATGAGACTGTGGTTGTCTCCTCCCAGTGTTGGTGAGAATGTTGATAAAAGTCAAAATCCTTTTCTCAGCACAACTACTGCAACAGTTGCCACCCACCAGGCCAGCTGGCTTCGAGGAAGCACCAGTTCATTCGCTTTCATTTCATAGCAAAACACTCTTCTTCCTTTGGCTTCTGTTGCGTGGGCCATCAGCACTGGGACAGCTACCATCCAGTCGACCGAGGACTGCTTCCTTCTGAGTTTGGGGCACTGTATGTAAACATCTTTTTCCCAATCCGCCCATCAGACGCGTTCTCTTCCCGCCCGCCGCATTCTCTGCATCATATCCGTTAAGCTGGTTATTCTGGCCCGTCTTGTGCCCCCCCCAACTGCTCTTGGCAACCTACCACATCTGACGCTGTTCCCCTCTCAGAAGGTATTTATCCATCCGCCCATATCCACACGTGATTTGTCCCGCTTGTCGAAGCACTTCCACAGAGCTACCGTGCACGACATCTGCCACGGCGGAGTCAATTTGGACGAAAGGAAAAATAAACCGATTCAGTCGGAACTTGGATTAGCTTCTTGGTTGTGACAGACCAGCAAGACGGTGTTGGCTGCCGCCGGTTGCTCCTTGGCACTACTCTCCTTCCCCACAGAGCATCCCAGAGGAAGTTTAACCAATGACTGGTGAGCCCAGACGTCGCTAATTCCTGTTTTATCTATCCCCACACTCAATTCATCACTCACCCACGGTGTACTGTAGCGGAACAAGATGGAGGTCGGCGGGGAAACTTCACTGCACCAAAGAACACGGCAGGCCCTAGTCAAGGGAAGACAAGTCTTGGACCCGGTAAGGCCCTCCTCAAGCCCAATCCGACGCGATCCTCTCGACCAGCAGCCAGATATTTTCTTGCCTCTCTCATCGTCCCTCATGGAGGAAATCGCCACCGCGCGAGGAAACTTCAACCAACTATTGGGCGTCGCCAACCCCTCCACTGCTGCCACTCTCGGCGGGGAGGTGGTCGGAGGCGTACCATTGATTGGCGGCTTTTACCCCACACCAACACCCATATCGCATATCCCTCCTAGTGCTGATCCTGCCGGCCCTCGGACAACTCCTGAGGCTCGCCGTGAGTACCCTTCTTTCCTGATGAATCCATCATCCTCAGTTTAGTTAAATCTTTTTTTTTTGTTCTTATTCCGCCAGCAACTGCCGCCAGCTCCTCCATGCAGCCTTCTTCCCGGCCACCCACCCCCTCGCCCACCCTACTTGGCGCACCCAACACTCAACTTCCCAGGACAACGGGCTCCCCTTTGGTAATCTCCCCGGCGGTCCCTCCGATAATAAACAGCAATTCCCCAACGACCTCCCTGGGCACATTTCCAGCCACAACACCCCCCATGATAGACTCCGAGCCCCGCCAGTCGAGCGTCAATATGACGGACAACCCAGACAGATTCCAACTTCCTACAGGGGTTATCATCGGGATCGCTGTCGGCGCCCTCTTACTCGTCCTCACGATACTTCTAGGCTGTTGGCACCTCAACTCTCGACGCCGCGCAGCCCGTGCAAAAAGAATGGCCCAAAGGGAATCATTTCTTCACAACCCAATTCTCAGCACACTGATGGTCCCAAATCAATCCTCTGCTGAATCCTATCGAGGAACACCTTATCTAGGCGGGCAAGGCGACCTGTATTATGGTGGTCCGGCTTCGGTGGCTCGCGACACCCGCTCAAGCTTTGGCCTTGCCTTCCCCCAACCCCAGCACCAAATGGCCAGCTTTGTCGAAGATGATTCCCGCTTAAATGAGGTCCATTATCTCAATGTCTCCGGCGACCTTCCTCGATTGGATAGCCTACGACGCCCCATGCAAGAGAATGGTGGTGAATCATACATGGACAAGGGTGCACGCATATCTAACACTTACACCCAGACTACGACTCAGTATCTCCACCCAGATGCTGAGAGCGAGACCTCCGAGGAGAGCGAAAGCCTTCGCAGCCGTCGCACAAGCTATGCCTCAGAGCTTTCCATCGGTTCTCTCATGTTCCCCGAAGTGGCCAAGTTTAGGAGTGTGCCAAAGAACGAAGCGTGCGTGTCTCAAAAAAAAACTTGTACATGTTGTTTGCCGCGAAAACTAATTGATTGATTTGATTTGAAATATGTGTTTCTTGGTGTGATTCAGTGGGATCCCCATCCAAAACCTTGCCGCCAACCGTATCAAATCGCAGATGGCTTCCAACATTCTGGAGTATGAGGAGCAGGAGGGACAGTATGATGAGCAGGAAAGCGATCACTCGAGCAACCATGATTCTCTGAATGTGGATCCCAACTTCCCCTCATTCTATCTTCCGCGGGCGGGCGACCCGAAGAAGATCAGTGTGCCGCGAGGGGAGAGGCTGCCGACGCAAAGTCTGGGGAGTCGGATCACGAACTTTTCGTATCCGATGCCGCGAGTGGTGGCGTCGCCTCCGCCGGTGCCCGGCCCGATCCTGAACCGTCCACGCTACAAATACGGGCAACAGGCGGGCCGGAATGAGGCCACTGAGTCGCCGCCCAGTCCGCCCGCCGAGACGGCCGGCCCCTCCGTCACCCGGCCGGGATCCACCGCGACGCCGGGCTTTGCCAACAACCGCTACATCCCCACCAAAGGCAAGAAGCGCATTACCAACGCGAACGTGTTGAGTGTCTTACACAAGAGCAGTCTGCGCAAGTCCTCCGCCAAGTCCATGCTGCCCAAACGACAGTCCTTGCGGCCGAAACGGCAGTCCTTGCTGCCCATGCGACAGTCCTTGCTCCGCCTCAGCACCGCCCGTTTGAGCACCCTCCTTCTTACCACCGACAACAACAGGCTCAGCCTCCCCCGTCGCCCCGATAGACATCATATCCCCTCCGTCAGCTCCATCGATGTCCCTGATCCTTACGTCGTCGTCAAATAATCTCCCCCGCCACTTTCTTCATTCGCTTACATTCTCTTGACGCCATTTATAGAATTTATGCTTTCACTGATTGTTATCATATCTTGTTTCCGCTCCACCTTATGATCGCATACTACCACCAGCATCTTCTTCTTTTGGCATCCTTTTTTATATTATTTTTTCGGGTTATTTTTTCTCATTTCCTGCCACTCTCTCTTGCATGATGTGATCATATTAATTCATCTAAATTGGGGGGATTCGGTTTGTTTTCTTTATTCTTTTCTTTTACATTATTTTTACTTTTATTTTTTTTTTTTTGGTGAGGGCCGTGTTATTTTCCTGCGGCCCAGATTGTAAAAGAGGTGTGTGTATGAATGAGATGTTAATATCAGAGGGAACACTTCACACAACAAATCCCATCCTTGAAAAGTACTCAAATAACAAGGCTAGCAGGGAGGTGATTATGCTGACCTTCCGCAACACCGGGGATGGGATAGTGATTCTGATGCCATGCTGTCATGGCCATTTTGATCGCGAACTTAGGAATCTGATGAGCCTAGGTTTCTCCCCAAAGAATGTGCCAACTACTGCAGGTTAGCTACGACAATCACCCTTGGCTCTCAAGGATGATCTCTCGCTGGGAGTGTCCTGATTGCTCCAATCTCTGCACCCAATGCTGTATCAATCACCCAACGAATTATCCCTGGCAAAACAATAACGAAGCTATCCGAAACCCCAGCATAAGGCCAAACAGTGTGATTAAAACCAACCATCGCGGGGCTGGAGGTGACTTGCCATCCATCCCAAGACTATAATGCTCGTTCGTCGCCTTCCTGCATGGTCACCATGGTCAAAACAGGAGTACGGCTCCTCAAGTGTCCCTTCCTGGTCGTCTCAGGCTTGGTGGAAACCAACCGCAACTCCCTCGACTGGATGGGAGTGGAAGCCAACCCAAACCCCTCAGGCCTCCAGTGTGTGGTCCTACCCGGCCGCAACTACACCTTACAGCAGTTACTCCGTCGTAACAACCCCGACTCCAACTGCATCATCCCAAGCATTGAGTGCTGCTACTCCCACCCCCACTACCTCAGATCTCTCTGACATACTGAGCTCACCGACAAGTCTTCCAGACCAGACAACAAGCACGAATAGTGATTCACCCAGCTCCCTTGGGTCCAGCCCATCCCTTGATGGATCAGGTCCATCAAGCACCAGTGCGCCTTTCCCAAATGGATCTGACAACCAGGATCAATTTCTACAACGAGATCCTGGAAAGAGCAATGTTGTCTTAAGCGTCATGTGTGGTGAGCTTCTGTTCCTCAAACTGCAAGTGGCAGAATCCAGTTTTAATTACTAATGAACGGCGGCCGCCGGCCGGCGTCTCTCTTTCAGTTTTGTATTTTACCATACTTGCTGCCGCTATCACCGCCGTTTACATGTTGCGGAAGAAAAAATCCCAGGAGGGAGACCTCCAGCCGAACAGCAGAAAGCTGACGAAGAAAGCATCGCCTGCGTCTGTCCGGTCTAGCGACGATGAATCGTTTCGCGGTTGTCGAGCCAGCAGCTTTATGGTAGCCACTCCAGCGATACCGAACCAATATGGCATTTTGCCAACCAGGGAAATCCTGACCAGTTGCCCCAAGGGAAAGCAGCATAGTGTCAGCACTCAGGGCGATCCAGTTACCGTCACCCACTCCAACTCCCTCGGCAAAGCTAGCTCCAGGTCCTGCGATTCTACCTCCACCATGCTCGATCCCTTCATGTGTTACAACTATCCACTGCAAGCACAACAGTATCCTGTGGCGCATCGTCAAGTCCTGCGCTCTCCGCCCGCCGCGCGTTCTTACTCGCCCAAGCCACATAAGAACCCCTTCAACTCTATCAAATCCTCCTTCGCCTTATCCAGGAACGAACGGAGCTCTACCAACTCTCCATCCAATTCATCCTGTCTTTCATCCACCCTACATCAAGAAATCCACTTCAACTCTCTCAAATCCTCATCCACCTCACACAGACAAGAACAGAACGCCGTCGACTCGATGACAACGAGTTCCTACTGTCAAAAATCCCAGCTTGATAACGACTATCCTTGTGGGAGCCGCGACGCTACTAAGTTGCGTAAGACGCCGAAGTCACGTGTTTCCAGTGCCACCGGTGTAACCAGTCCATCCACTCTCTTTGGAGGTTACTCAACATCAAATACGCTGTTGCCTGACATGCCCTCGTACGTCGCGACACTTGGGCGTAGTGAAAAGACTGCCTCGTTTCGAACAACGAATACCATTGGTTCGGGAATCACATCCTTCCTTGACAATTATACATACGAGTAAGCCACGCTCTCTCAACCCGGTGAAGGAGTCCATTCCAAGGGTATCAAGTCTGATGGCATATTGCCCACACGCAATGATTGTCTTCTCATCCAATAGTAGGGATGAGGTCCCTGAGGTACCCCCGAGGAGGATGGTCAAGAGCAGCAACAGAGCCGCTTCAGCCATGGCTCCGTTAGTCTCCTATTCCGCTTCGGAGGCTCTGACCCAATCATGCCCACCTGGAAATCTTGAGGTTCACATTTTTCCGCCCGATATGCCACACTAATACCTTTCTTGGCCCAATCGGCCTCCTGGGATTACTCGAATCTAGAATACTTTAGAGGACACTCCAAGCTCGTTCCGACACCATTTCACGTAACAAAAGAATGCGTCATTGATTACAATTCCAGTTTTTTTTTTCTCTCTCTTTTTCCTTGTACATAATTCTTCACCTTCCCCTCTTGTTGAAACTGGAACACTCCACACCCCATCCAAAAAAAAAAAAAGGAGAATATTTTTTGTTTAAAGTTGTGGAGTTTTGATGGCGTAAATTATGACTATTAATTCAACAGACATCTTCGTTACCTTACCTTGGCGAAAAAAAGAATTCGTTGATTGGACTCTCGTAGCTCTTGTTGACCACTTTCTCTCCTCCATCAGCTTTCCTGGATGCTTATCTATTTCTATGTTAGAATTACCACAGAATGACAAAAACATGTGGTGCATGTATATGATGGCTGAGAGACAAAGAGCTTATGAGTAAGCGACGAGACGAGAAGATCTGATGATCTGGAGTGAGATGAGT
>SMGU01002274.1:0-13111 GCA_004348175.1 Puccinia novopanici | reverse complement strand
GGGACAACCATGGACTTGGTCCGTCGTAAGTCCCCCCCCCCCATCCTCCTCCTGACACTCGAGCAATAGCAAGGCCTTGTTAACTTGCACCATCCCTGCTAGTCACCACCGCCTCCCTCTTGATCGATCTGTAAGTGCCCCCGTTGATTTTTTTCAAGGCTTGAATAAAAAAGGGGTTTCTTTCAAAAGAAGTTTTTGTGTAATATTCATTGATTCTTAACATGGGGACGGCGACATGAAGAATCGAGCCAAATGAGAAACGATCGGAGAAGCACGAGAAGGTACAGCAGTGGTTTGACGGCTTTATGTTCCTGACAGCGATCACCGTGTCCTTGTCGGTGGGGTTGCTCGTGGGCATGAGCACGTTGGCGGTGGACTCGACCTGGTTCACTGTCAGCGAGCTGACCAAGTATGTCGGTTTTGTGAGCGGTGTGGCCTTCACGGGCTTTGCGACAGAGAGCATGGTGCATCGGTCGAAGGAGCGTCAGCCCACGTCGGCCTTCGACTATGTCAGTATCTCCGGAGCCTCTTTTCCGTTGATCAGTCCCTTGACCTCCCACGTGTGTGTGTGTGTGTGTGCCGCGTTTGCTTGCAGTGGTCCCAGTTTGCGTTTTACTTCGGCCAGTGCCAGGCCAAGATGCAGGAAGGAATCGCCAGCTCCCTGCGGCAGACGCTGGACCAGGGAATCGGCAAGCCCGGCACGGCTCAGTCGCTCGTCGACCTGCTCGCACACGGCACCTTCCTCAACCCTCGCACCAAGAAAACTGCCCCGGAGGTCGAGGCCGCCCTCAAGGATGTCACCCAGATCAGGGCCCTCGTCATCCTCCTGAGGTCCATGGTTCGTCCCCCCCCCCTGTCTTCTCCACTCGCATGGAATTCGCCATTCAGTTCATCGCTCTCTTTCTAGAACGCTTTCGTCACTCGCGGCAGCGTCAGTGCTCCATTAACCTCTATCAAGTCATTTGATATAACCGGCTGCGCTAACGGGTAAAAAAAACTTTCGGTCTTTTCCACGTTCGATGACAGGAACCTTGTACAGGACGAGGGACGAACGGGGCCTGGGAGCAGAAAGATCATCTGTCGTTCTGCGGGCCAGACAATGTGTAAGCGCGACTGGTACTATGTAGATGACGAAAAGGAGGAGGAGAAGATTGACGGACCACTTGTTTTTTTTGATATGAAAAAAAGGATGATGAACATTGTGCTAGCGCGGGGAGACCGGGTAGAGAACAAGATCCACAATGCCCAGATCATCGCGGTCAAGTACAGCATCAGCACCGAGTACCTGACCATGGGCGCATGGAAGTGCCAGACCAAGCACGGCATGTATTTCGACCCCTACGAGCGCACGTACGTGTCCCCCCTCCCCCCTCTTATATCTCGCCCGACTCGTCCACCTCTTGACCCCTTTCAAACTCTCATTTTAGCGCGCTTCCTACCGACCCCAACGCCGACTGTCTCGTCAACCTGCCCGTCTGCGACTGCACCCGTCAAGGTACTCCTTCTCTTCTGCTCTTTTCTGCGTCGCCCTCCACTCCTTTCCCCTCTTCTCTTATTCTGATTTCTCTCTATCCCCCGTTATATCACACAGATATCCAGGCCGAAATCAAGAAATCCGGCCTCGTTCCGGCCTGTCGTCAAGTCGGAAACTTGCGCATTTAACCCTCTCCCCCCCGCAATCCTTCTCTTCTCTCTCCCTTGACGCTCTCGTCGTTTTTCTTTCTTTCTTGCGTTTCTCACCGGAAAAATTCACACTTTATATAATTTATCATGTTATCACTCAAGAACCCCTGACTAACGGAATCTAAGGACACCATCACCGCTCGCCATCTGCTGCAACTATACCCTCACAACTCGACTGGTGTGGAAGATACCCTGATTCCACCAGCCATGGTCATTTTTTTTTTGGGAATGTGTTTCACCTATACTGCATGTCATTTGCATACATATTTGAGATTAGTTTATGCAACAAGCTGTACCATTTATTCCATAATATATAAAGAGGTCCTCCAACCTGCCACTTGTACCTCACCAACCCATCATCCACTCATATGGGTGCTGGTCATTATTCATTCATCCATATTATACTATCCTGAACTTACCAGTCTTATATACAATATAATGAAATAAAAACTCTTCATATTCTACTGCCAGGACCTTTGTTTGCGCCCAGCTCAGAACACTAGAATCTGCAGTGGTTCTGTTTTACATCTGGGCTACTGTAAAATATGTTTACCCCAGTACTCTTCCTCAATTCCTATCCCCCCAATTGAGCTTTATTTTTGGATTTAGAGTTGAAATTAATACAGATAAAATACGAGGATTATGGGAAAGGAGTTGGATGGAGGAAGGGTGGTCAAAATTAAACCCTAGTTAAGAGTACCATCTTGATTTGTGTGAGTCAGTGTCGTGCAGATGGAGTTTTGCAAGAATTGAATTTGGAGGTTGAGAATGGGGGGATGGGGTTGATCCTTGTGATTTTTTTTTCCATGTAGAATAAACTAGAGCGGGAGTGATAGTTGATTCCAGATATGACTCTTGAGCTACCTCCATGATTTGTCCAGTTTCAATGCCATCATTGCCCAGGTGTTTTTGTTAAGGGTTTCTTTGGGTTCATTGTTGAGTTTTCTGGAAGGTGTTGTTGTTGGTTTTCTGGGTTGGCTTGCTGCATGCAAGATCAAGGTCCATCAGGATTTTCTTTTGTGGAATTTGGCCACCAGTTGGAATGGATAGCCCATCAATTGTTAGAAGCTCAAAATTCAATGGTGATCTTGCTTGCATACATGTTGAGATGGAGAGCCATCCCTCATACAAAACAGAGGGGAAAAAAAATCCAGATGAAGAACCCTTCTGCCACACAAAAAATAAGGAATGAATAAAGAATCAATAGGGGAAAAAGAAAGTACAAATTAGCTGCATTTGAACCCCTTTTTGATCTTTTCTGCTCTTCTGAGACAGTGGGAATATCCATGGTGTTGAGCAAGTTCTGTAGTGAATGAACCATTTCTTCACCATCCTCAAGTTTTTGGGTTGGAGATGTAGGCAGGTTGATCCTTGGGTCCAAGCATTCTCTGTGGCTAACTTCTGCACTGGAATAGTGTTCACTGGTCCCAACTGGTGACAGATGGGAAAATCCAGGTCATCCTCCATTTATTCTTCACATCCTGGTAACAGAAAATTCTTTGTAACTGCTTAGATTGTGTATATGTACATATACTCAGACTGATCTGGTAGTTCAGTAGTTGTTGGAACTATGACTGAAAAGCTCAGATGAGAGGAGGAGAGGATGGGACAGAAAGAGGGGCTCTTTTTCAGAATGGCTCAATGGGAAACAAGTGAGAGAACCAATGATTTTTTTGCTTGTGTTGAGGCTAATTATATAGAATAAGGGGGTTCAAGCGACCCCCCAAAATTGGTTGCACAACCCCTTGGATGTCTGGCTGATGTCCAAGGGGGGTTGCACAACCAAAAAACCACCAGGATTGGGGGTTGCAGAACAAATTTAAAAAAAATCTAATTTTTTTCATCATTTTTTTTGGGGGTCACAATGGAAGACAAATTATGGTATTGAGGTTTATTCATACCTTTTTAGGTGTGCAGAATCTAATGGTAAGGTTCATTTCTCCAATAAACCTTCTTTTTCTACTCTTATTGGTGTTACACCTGGTTTTTTGGAGGTACTTTTTCAAGTGCACATCTAGAGATATTGGGAGATTTCAAGATTTATTCCCACTATTCTAATAGTTAAAAAAGAAATTGTGATTTTTTTTGTTCAAGTTCAATAATTCATCCTATTTGGGGGGTGTCATAACTTTCTTTTTCCTGAATAGGAAGAATTATTGAACTTTAACCAAAATAAATTTCACCATTTTTTTTTTTTAAAACATTAAAAGCTTGGGAATAATTTTTGAAGTTTCCCAATATCTCTTGATTTGTCACCTGAAAAAATACCTCCAAAAAATCAGGTGTAACACCAACAAGAGTAGAAAAATAAGGTTTATTGGAGAAATTAACCTTACTATTAGATTCTTCACACCTAAAAATGTAGGAATAAACCTTAATACCATAAATTATCTCTCATTGTTACCCCCAAAACAATGTATGAAAAATAATTAGATTTTTTTAAATTTGTTTAGCGACCCCCAATCCTGGCAGTTTTTTGGTTGCACAACCCCCCTTGGACGTCAGCCAGATGTCCAAGGGGTTGCACAACAAGTTTTGGGGGGTCATGTGTCAAACCCCCTAGAATGAATACAGGCTGGCAAGAATGTGGTTGAGAAAATGAATGAAAGAAAACATTATGATTTGTTGATGACTAATAGACACAGGCTCACAGGCTAAAGGTCTGTGAAATCACACTATTATCATACTACTAATAAGCCTACTATGAAAATTTGAAATTTTATAGATGATCAATGAAAAGAATAGGAGTTCAGGGATGAGGTAGAAATTCAAAATTGGTGAAGCTGTTCATGCTTTGTGGTTGAGTCCTTTTAAATTTTCTCTACAGTATGAAAAGATAATCCTTTGAATTACACAACTACAGACTGCTACAGATGATTTCTGAACTCATTCCAATGGAGCCAAGACTCATCCAACCACATTTTATTTTTGTATTTTTCCATTGTCAACACCCTCAAGATTGGATCTGAAACCACGAGTCCTGGCACTTCTTCTCTTACCATCACTTCAACCATTTGATTTTCCATTCAACTTGTGTTGGACTTTCTTGCTATGTGGATAGAATAGCCTGAAATTGACAGTCATGATACTGCATCTTAAGACACATGTGCTACCCATTTTTTACCTATATGTGTTACTATGTGTACATGAGGCGCATGGATGAAAGAGGACAATAAATAAATCATATTTTTAGGGAGTGCTTCAAAGTGGCACAAGGATTAATATGCAAGATAGGAGTAGATATAAACTAGTGAGAAAGAAGATGTTGGTTCAAATTTGGTGGACATCTTAATTCCAGTAACCATCTTAACTGAAAAACAGAAGTCTCAAGGACAGGTCATCAGATGCTTGGAGGCCAGCAGGTAAGCCTCCATAGTCACAGCAGATTTCTGAGTGTGCTCAAAAGGCATTTAAGTATCCCAGCAAGAATCAAATGGCTGAAAATGCATCATAGGACCCTGTGAAATGAATGTATACCATACATAATTCAATTGTATGTCTTCTCACTAGAGTCACAAACAATCTTACTTCATCTCACCTGATGTGTATTCAGCAGAAATCTTTCCTGGTGAGATTTATTTATATTCCAAAAAGTACAAAATTTAATCCAGTCCATCTCAAACAGTCAAGCTTCACTTCAACACACCTCACGGAGTGGTGAATGAAGTGCTTGGTCATGTAAAGAGCCATTCTCTGGTTTCAGTAAAATTTTGAGTAAATTTAGGTGGAAAAGATCACTTGCCAAAAAAATATTAGCAGGACATTCAGGTCTAACTTAACTAAGTCCCTCTGGGAAATTTATTTTTTTACTGTGCCTTCCGATGGCTTGCTGGAGGGGAGGGTCCCTGCGGACAGCCCCTCCACAACAGAGGGACTTAGTTAAGTTAGATTTCAGGTCCCCATGTGCATTCAAGCACAAATGAAGGCTCTGAATCAAGTGCTTGGACAAGCATCTTCAAAGATTTTCTGTCACTTCCTACCCTGGGTTGGTCACAGTGTATGGAAAAGTGTGAGTCATTTCAATTTTGACTCTTTCATAAGTATAAATTAATCTGGTTACTCACTTTCAATACATTTATTCTAAATTATTTTGTTGTAAAAAGGAGTAACAGAGGTTGAATTATTGACATCTGAAATTTCTCTTTTTTTCTTGAAATGGAGTTGACTTTCAAGAAGTGACAGAAGAAGTGACAGACACTCAAGTGATTCTGTCCAATGCAAAAATTTTAATCTTTTGCTGTTGAAAGCCATCAACAGGTTGCTGCATCACATCTTACCTTTGCACATAAAAAAAATCAAACTGAATGGTGGTAAGTGCACACATTGCTTGAGCTTTGGGGGGTGAAACAGTCTTACACTAGACATTTTAATGACTCAGTTTCAACAACAACTACCCACAGGAATTAAACCCCAGTGACCTCCCCTTCATTCAAATCCCTCACAAAAAAACTGTTGCTACACTCTCAATCTTAGAAACATACAGCCATGCACACAACAGCTGACAGGATTGACGTTGAGGATGTCCCTCACCAAGACTCAGCATCCGGCCAACCGACGATCCCCAGTCCGCCGCAGGACCGAGGAGACTTTGCCGACGATGTGGACCCCTCGACGGTCGACAACGGCTGTGCCTCTAGCGACTCCCTTTCCCTCTTCAGGTCCTACTCGATGCCAGTCCATATCCTGTTGCCTACTCAACCACCCGAAAATCTTATCCAGGACAAGGAAAATTAGAACTGACAAGCTGTTGACCACCCCCACCTCTCAGCTACAATTGACTGACTAAGATATTGCTCCCACAAAGTCAGTCCCCTCGGCATCTATTTTCTCTCTGGATCATGCAACAAACACGCTGGAAGTTGAGAAAAAGGTGATATTTCATGACAAACATAACCCAGGATTGAGGTTGAATGGCAAAATACAGATAGGCAGCCGAATAAAAACGTTGGCAGCATCTAGTCTTCTTGAGATTGGGCGCGACGACCGCGGGTGACGAAGAAGCCTTCGCGGGATTCGGCGCGACTAGCGAGGGGTTTGACCCACTTGACGGTTGCCCATTCGGCCAACAACCGCTGGCGAAACTGGTGGGTGAATTCGGATTGGAGATGTTTGAGGATGAGAGTGTCGTCGGCGGCAGCATAAGAGGAACCTGGCGGGCTCGCAGGGATCAGGTCTCTCGCAAGGTCGGCCACCGTCATGGATAAGTCGAGCGAGCTCTGCGAGTCCCGCGTCGGGATCCCCGTCATGGAATGTAGCATGTCTGACAGGATTATCGTCGTGCTTCTTACCCTCTTCTCTCCTTCTTGTCTACCATCTTTTGGATCATCATCTTCATCATCATCGCGTGGGGTTGAACTGTTTAGTAACTGAGCTATCCTTGAGCGAACCTCGGCGTCCATGAAGTCGCCCTGGATCGAATGAAAGTCGACGTTCGTGGAGACTTGTGAGGCGATGGATGGATGCAGAGGCAGCAAATCACAAGCAACTAATCGGTGCGGAGGCTCGCGAGCAGTTCGGATAGGAAGCTCGCGATTGGAAGAGGTGGGATTGGAGTGGTGAAGGCGAGCAAGACGTTCGAGGACGACCTGGGACCACCCACCGGGCGCGGCGCCAAGATCGAGGACCCTGAAGGCGGCCCTGGTGGGCGACCGGGCGGCGCCGGGGAAGATGCGGAACTGCTGGTTGAGCTGGATGAGCTTGTGTGCCGACCGGGCTACATAGGCCGGCTCTCCGCGGGCGCGACTCTTCGCTTTCCCATAGGGATCCGTCTCCGCTCGGCGCAGGAACCGCTTCGATTGGTTACCCTGTTCGCCCCCTGCTCGCAGTATCGAGAAGCTCCGACTCGTCCACGCCATCTGTCGAATATGCGTCGTGTCCTGCCGCGTTCGTCCCTTTCATCTCTCCGACTCGGTCCTTCTGTGCCGATGTTGCTGTGCATTCTATCCGGGGATGGCTCGGGGAGGGGTGCTTGCTGCGCTCCGGATTATGCTGCGCACCAACGAGCACCGCGCAAGTCAGCCGCATAATCCATAAATATCGCAACACAGTTGTTTGATTTTGTCTCACAGTCACTTCCCTAATGCTTTTAGCGCTCCAGCAGTATGGAGTAGTACTTATTTTCTGTTGTTTACACATCAGTTCCTATGCCTCCTAGCTTCATCGAGCCGAGTGCCAGAGGCCAAATTGCACTCAAAAAAAAAGTGCCTCAACAAAGTCACCACATTATCAATTTTGTTCGCTTCATAAATTTTCTTCCAAGTCATAAGTTTTATTCAGATGGGGTCGCAAAGCCCCATGCCTGGTAATTTTATTTTATAGATACAAGTGAATACATCAACGACCCATAGTCAAGTAGGGCTTCCTGATAGGATCGCGGGAGACGGTCATTTTAAAAGTGATGAAGGTTTCAAGTCTGTGCCATGGTAGGATTGAACGAGGTGAATAGGAAAGGCTGGAGGGAGGAGGCACGTTTGAAGTAGAGGGAAGTGTTTGTTTCGGAATCCAAGATGGCTTGGCGAGTGAGGGCGAGCTGAGAACTCGATGGATGAGCGTTGTCGACGTGCCCTCCAGCTAGCTTGTCCTCTTGTGGATGGCGCATGAGCGGCCGTCTGAGCTCTTGGCTCACGGCATCGGCGAGGAGAGCCATCGTTTCCTGGGGCGTGTGGAGCCGGGACTTTCTTTGACGGCTCATGGGCACAGATGAGGCCGTCTTCCCGTGGGTGGGCGGGCAAGGGAGCCTCGTGATGTGTTGGTGACGCCCGTCACCTTGGGTGGATGGTGCGGCGGGACAAGGGGCAGAGAGAGCATTTTCCATCGTTTATCGTTCTTTGAAATTTGACTCGCGGGGATTGAGGTTGCCAGCGACTTCGTCCGAATTGTTCTTGTGTAATCTGACACGTTGGGTGTTTTAGGAATATGGGCTTGGAGGACGTTAAATTTAATAGGCGCGTATTGGGATATCTCGCCACGTGAGTCGTTGTAGTTGGCCGGGGGCTGTCATCAAAGCGTGATGACATGGCCGGGTTATATGTGGGTCGTATCAGCATTTGCAGCACCTCTCTCCTTCCAAAGAGCCTTTGCACATCACTTGTCAGCCAAACTTTGTACTCCTTCGGCTCTGAAAATTCCGTCCGTGCTGAGCCCCGCCTTTTATATCTAACTAATAAAAAAAAACTTTCTTGTCAGCTCCATCCCATTACTCAAATCCTTCAGGGAAATGGTCAGTGCTATGTCAACCTGAAGTCCTTGGTAATAATCCGAAAATTTCGGCGATACAAACAACAGACAAACCAAAGCTCCGTGATTGATTTAGGTACACTCTTCACGACACAACCAGAGAATTATGCATCCTAAGATGCCGCGGTAGATTCCCTGTGATATGGCTCACTTAATCCAAGCTTGTTCCGGCGTCCTCTGATGGGAGGAAGCCCCCAATGATTTTGCTCTGTATTGAGTTAGGACTGCGGACAGTGCAATATCGCTCTTACTTCATACTCCTTTGTGCCTCCCTATCACGGCTCTACAGTAGATATCCCCAATTCTGATGCGTGTTGCTCTCAGTCACTCTCATTCGAGTATTGTGGTGCGGATTTTCTTGGGTATGTTATTGGATAGCAGGAAGCAGACTGGATGTACATTGGACAACAGATACACTGCCACAGCCCGGTCACATTGATTTTTAGATGGAAAAGAAAACAGAAAAGAGAACCCCGAGATACAAGCAACAAGAAAGAAAGGGGGACCATCAACATTCGCGAGATGATTCCGTATACATTATGACAGTTATTCACAGGCCGTCAGGTAAGAAGGCCGGGGCGAGTGAGAGCTCTTAGTTGCAAGTGCCCTCGGTACCTTTGGAGATGAGCATGGCGAACTGTTGGTTGCTCTTGTCCGTAGCCTCGGCGGGGCTACGGCGAGTGTTCTGTCACATAGTAAAGCGTAGAATGATATGCGGGGTCAGAACGACAAATATACGCGGCAGGATGGATGGCCTTCATGACGTGCTACTCACGTGGTTCGCGGTTGATGCAGCTTTTTCGTTGGAGCAAGATTTCAAGACTTCAGAGGCGGCACTGTGGAGAGCCTCAGCCGGACTTTGGGATGCAGTTCGAATTAAAATCGTCAAGTCAGCTGGTGGTTAAAGCGAGCATCGCATATATACAACAGCTGCTACTCACGCTCCAGTGGGTGCAAGCTTGCCGCTGGGGCTTGCGAGGGTGACCTGCAGAAAACGTTCCATTTTCCGGTAAGCATGTTGATTGTCAAGCTCATGGGACGTGCTCCCAAGACAAGAACATGTCATTGTAACTTACCTTGCAGGAGTTGCAACTCGCGGAGGCAGACTTCTTGGAAATCAAGTTGTCGACCGCTCTAGAGGGGGGAGAGTGAAAACAAGTCAGGAAACAGGTTGTGTTTTATGGGCGGATGAAAGGGGGGTTGTGAGCTTACTTTTGGCAGTCAGCGGGAATGATTTTGACGACTTGGCCGTCGTTGCCCTTGCAGCTGATGGCTTCCTGACTTCTCGGGTAAAGGTGGTCGGAGTTGGAGATGAGCGAGCGGCGGGCAACCGAGTCGCCTACCTCCTTGAACCAGTAGGTTCGGTAGTAAGGCCAGAGACCACAGGCTGCGAAGCTCCCGTAGCCACTGACCCAGCTAGGCCAGCCGCCGTAGAAGCCCGCGCCGTAGAAGCCTCGGCCGAAGCCCCAGCCCACCCACTTCTCTTCTACTGCGTCCGTCTTGGTGCCGCCGGCTTCTTCGGCAACAGTCACCGACACAAGAACTGACAACAGGGTGAAGAGGTGCACGAAGGAAACCATGGTGTAGCTTTTTTTTTCTAGCTGTTTTGCGGAAAAGGCGGAGGTACTTTGATGGTTCTGGAGTGGTGGATGCTTGTGTGTTCGCTGCTCGGGACTTGGATGCTTGCTGTTGGTGAGGAGGACGGCTGATGGCAAGCAGCTATTTATAGCCAACGAGTCCGCCGCTGCAAATGAATACCAGCTCATGTTTCTCGGTGGATATTTGACTGATCCTTTGATCGCCCCTCCATCCCAGAGAACATCTGTCCCGGAAAAAATTAAAGGATCGGAGTGCACCGCGCTGCAGGTGAATACAAGCTCATCTTTCTCGGTGGATATTTGACCGATCCTTTTATCGCCCCACCATCCCAGAGAACATCCGAAGCGGAATGAACTAAAGGATCGGAGTCCGCCGCGCTGCTCCCGCCGTTTCTTGTGCTACGGGGGCAAGCCTCGGCGCGCTAGTCCTCGGTCGGTAGTCTATCTCTCTCGGCTTATCCCGGCCCTGAAGGCCGGAGCTGGTGTGTGACCTAGTCATCCGGGAAGCACTCAGCGTTGCCTCCCATCATGGGTCGCTCGGAATCCGGATGGACTTAATTGATCAGGATACCAGCCATGCCGCATTGTCTTGTCCACCGCAGCGATGAGACCAAAATCTATGAGATGCCCGAGTGTTCAGCAAATACAAAAAATGATCCTAGAAGCCTGGCACTATGTTAAACCTTTGAATTATAATGATACCTCTCAAAGAGACATCAAGCAGAAATGTATCAGTTCTTTGAAGCAGAAAAGGAATGAAAATGAACATTAAATTTGTTTCTGAGGGTACAAATAAAGGAATGTAAATGAACAATAAATTTATTTCTGAGGGTATAAATAAAGGAATGTAAATGAACAATAAATTTATTTCTGAGGGTATAACTAGGCTTGAGTAGCCTCAATACAAACCATCAATGTGTGGTTAGGAATAACAAGCAAGAAAAATGAATAAAAATAGAAATAATCTTTGCCACTATTGGTGAAAGGAATTATGTCATGCAAAAGAATTTTAATATGCTAGAATGATTCATGAAAAATTCTCATCATCAGAGGACCTGTTGTGATAAATAGAAGGAACCTCTCTTAGTGGCAACAGTGGGCCAACTAAACTAGCAATGGCATAGCCTAGTCCAAATTTGCTAACAGCCAACAACTTTGTCATAGCTATTAGCAGATTTATGTTAATGCTCAAAGAAAGAGGTCAAAAAAAGAAAAAAGGCCTTGCTATGCTGCACTACAGTGCTTCTTAGTGAAAGATGCCACTACACATGCTGTAGTGTAGTGGCACTTTGGAGCTGCAAATGCTACAGGATTACTTGGCTAAAAGATTGCCCACTTAGCTGAACTTCTTGGGCCATAAAAATGTAGCAGCCCACTGTTATTAGTGGGTTGAAATTGAAAAGATTGAGATTGAGTAAAAGATCAGGAAAATTACAGTATTCAAAATTCAGACATGAAATCATACATGTCAGCATAGTTTGATTTTTTGGCAGGGGATTGTCAACTAAGGAATTGAAAATTTGGGGTAAATATCATAAGCAGTTTTTACATAAAAAATTTCTCAGGGACTTGTCACAACACATAAAACCTTCATAACAATCCCCTGCCAAAATTTCAAACTATGCCAATACAAATGAGAATTTATGATTTTAAGCCCCAATTTTGGATACCATAAACCAAATTTTTGGTATTGTGACAGGTCCCTGCAAGGGAATTTCATGTGAAAGGTCTTAATGATTTTATATTCAAATTTTTAATACCATAAATCTAGTTAAAACAAAGAAAATGGGGATTTGGGGATTGATTAGGATAGCAGAATCTCAGAAAAATTGTATTCTTGATAAAGAGGCTGAGTAAAGGAAGACATGCTACATGTTGAAGTGTCAAACTAGTCACTGCTTGATACACATAGCTAACACATCCATGTGAGACTTCATAACAGCATTCAAGGCAAAAACACAAGCTGTACCTAACTAATGTACTCAACACAAACCAACACATTATCAATGCATACTTAGCTCAATGGTTAGAGCATCACTCATGAATGCTGAGGTTGTGGGTTTGAGTCCCACAGTACACAACCTTCCTTTTCACTTGTTCAATACTACATACTCAGGAGGGATAAAAAGGAACTAGGGCAGATTGATGGAAAATGTTGAGATGCTTATATTTGATGTTGCATGAACCAAGTGGTACTTAGTTAATCTAGTTCCAGAGCTTGATCTTCTTCCTTACTGAAGTCAAATCATCATATTCTTTGTGATATGTAAACTATCACAAATGTCCTCAAAACATTAGTACCTGTAGTCTGTGTTACTCTCAGCACAATGATCAGCTGGACTGATTCTGGGTGGTTAAGCAACTAAAAAATAATGGTTAGAGTGCAAAATGAATAATAAAGAATCAGAATACTTCTGGGGAGATGAATGACTTGATGATAGGGGAGAAGCCATAGAAATAGCAAGGAATTGGATATCCAAGTTCATTTTGATTTCTGAAAGGATTTGATTATGATCTAGAGACCTCTGAAACAAAAAAAAAATAGAAAAATGAAAGCAATAAAATAAAAGAGAAAAAAATAAAGAAAAAAAAAA
>SMGU01002271.1:0-15555 GCA_004348175.1 Puccinia novopanici | reverse complement strand
GGGAATTTTCACCAGAAGCGACGGAGAACTTCTTTTCTATTGGCTTAAGAAGATAAGAGAACTACACAAGCAGGACGGAAACCTCTCAACAAAACTCCGCCCACCTGCAATCAAGGTTTGGAACCGTAGCATCGATATTCACCTAGGAGAAGTCAATGAAGAATCCGAGGTCAGTTCTGAAGGTGACACAGAGCCCAATTCAACTGGAGACAAAGTATCTGAAGATGAAGGATCTGAAAATCACCAAAACAAAAATTAACTAAGTATTATCTGCTGCTGCCTGCCATGGCATATGATTCCGCTTAAACTGCTCTAAAATGGCAGTTTCCTCCTGCCATTCCTCTTCCGTTCTTCCTTCTCTTGAGCTAAGCGCGTTTCTTTTCATTTTCTTTTGTGGTCAATTATCTTCCTTGCTTTGAGGCCTCCTTCTCATGGCTGCTTTTGACTTTGGCCTAGAGGTAGGTTGCGAATTGCTTGTCGCTGTTGTCTTTTTTTAAGACCTTATTCGTTCCATTTCCCTCAATCATTGTATCGTACTCCTCTCGTTCCCGGACGTAATTCCTGAAACTGCTCCCTTGTTTAAACATGACCAGGCACTCGTACAGCCTGGTTAATTGTCCATCGATCATTTCTCCTCAAATGATTCTGGAAATATCATCTGCATTTGTGATATTTCCAATATTGCTTGCAATCGCATTGGCTTCAACCCACCCAAACAACTCATCCGGTAAGAACGATCGAGCCTTCCCATATGTGCTGATAAAATGTTGATTGAAGCAACATAATAGATCTTTAGCAAGTTGATCGAGTACTGGGTTGATTACAGTCTCATTGGTGTTCCGAGGTCTTGTCACTGGCGCCTTTTTGTCCGATTGGTGGGTTGTTTCTTGAGCAGAATGTCAGGGTTTTCCAGTGCGTCCTCAAAGTTCCAGCGATCAAGAGCCCACATTCCTTCATGAAGTTTCTGAGCATCCTCAGGCGCGCAGTTTGAACATTTGCACTTCGGAAATCCTTCATCAACCTCGCGAGCTTCTTCCTTGAGGAAATGGGGATCATCGCGAGTCATTGGTATATATCCGTTTCTACCATTTCAAGTGAGTAAGCAATCAAATAGGCTATCAATCTTACTTTCCATGCAGTAGAAAACTGACAGATTATCCATTGAAAATGCAATCCGAAGGCACACAGGTGTTAGCGCCAGAGAGTCCATTCGCACATCATCGGTTTGCTTGTCCCCCTTTGCAATTGCTTCTGGTGTGTTCAGACCAAACTTGCGGTTCTTCTCCACAAACAATATAGCCAGCCCGGGTTTTCCATCACAACCGCAACGTCCAACCATCTGACAGATACAGGATGGATCCCCCCGTCCCATGTGGATTACTTGGCGAACCTTCTTCCAATTTTGCCCAAACCCCAGCGCCATTGTAGATGAGATACAGGAAAAAGTGTCCTGCTCAAACCCGTCAACAATCAAAGCTTTATCCAAATCACCTGTAACGGAGTGGTATCGGCGAATCACTGGGCTATCTGGGTTGTATTCTTCACCGACTGTCCCTCGAGCCTCATTGACAACTTTCATCACCTGGAAGGTTGAGTTGTGTGTCCCGGAGTATATCAAAGTAGGTATTATTTCTTTGCGGGTGCTGAAGACTCCAAGTACGTCCTTAGATGACTTGAGTGACGAGTCCATTGGAAATCTCAGTATGCGGATCTCTGGTTGAGTCAGTTCTGCGCGCACAAAGTGTAGGTTTTCATCCATCAATCTCAGGCTTTTCTGGATTGCCGCTATTGCCAAGGGTCTACAGGTGGCTGAGTGCAACAGGATGGGTATGTTCTGAGTGGCCATCAACTGAGCACATAGTTTCCCATAGGATGGTCAAAAGATGACTCGGTCCTGGTGTCGTTTATGAGCAGACGACTTTTTCAATTTACCGCTTTCCACAAGGCCCCAGCTGTAGATCATATGGGCCTCGTCCACTACAATCAAGGCAAGTCGTTCTTGGAAGCCTGCGTTGTGATAGATTGAATTGAACAAGTTGTTGTTCAAAAATACTTCTGGGCTCATGTAAACGAAGGTGTATTTTCCAGCCATCACATTGGCACCGACTTTCTCATTGAAGTTCAGCTTTTTCAGGTTGACGGCTGTAAAGCCCTGATTGATCTTCTCCGATACTTGATTATCCCCAAGGCATCAAGAGGGTTCAATACGATCACGACTGGTTTTTTCGAATGCGCAAATAGATGTATGTACATCTCGGCAATATGAGTCTTACCGAAACCCGTTCCGGCCATAACAAATGTGTTCCTCTGCTTGACGAGATTCACCACAGCGTCAATTTGGAGCGGCTTTGGAGGTTGACTTGGTGGGTAACAAGATTGAGCGTCCTCTGTAATGGCCATTCTCAGCTCATTGTTTCTCATCGCCAGCAATCTCTTGGTCAAGGTGATATTCGATCGCTTCTTGCTGGCGGCCTTCTTGCTAGCCATGCTTTCGACATGTGTCTTCAAGATTTGGCCTTAGGTCTTAATTCTTTTGTTGATCAATCTTTATAATATTAATTCCACTCCTCTCTCTGTCGATCTTTGGTCTTGTGATCTGCAGACCGTTACGCTAGTGGGGGTATGGCATTTTAATTCTCAACAGCTTTCACGTGAAAATGTTTTTAATTGTCCGATTTGAAAAAGGCGAAAAGGGCGAGTAATAGGCCTGCCACCCGTGTGTTCAGATTATAAGTTGCCTGCCACCGGTCACCCGCACACGTGTACTTCGTGTGCACCAGGTGATTCACACGGGTGAATATTTGGCTGGGGACCAAAGGCTCAGAGTGACCTGAAGTAACTTCATGTCAACTGCAGAGATAATATTAGTATACCTGATATTATCCAAGCAATTACATAAATATTATTCACATAATTATAAGAATAAATTATGTAATAAGCCATAAGAAACTACTATAGTCTTATAATAATTATATTATAACATGTACTATATTTTATTATAATAAATATAGCCATAATAATACTGAAATACTCATACAGTGATCTTTGAACCTTCATTTACATAGCATAAACCTTATCAAAACCTTAATTAAATATTACAATATAATCTTGAAACACTCAACTAAGTTTTGCCCAGTTTTGTCTGGCCTTAAAAGGTTTTGTCTGGTTTTGCCAGGTTTTGTAATGATTTGTTTTATTTTGTCCCTTTTATTTATTTTTATCCTAAGTATTATATTTTATGCCATAAATATAATACTAGAATAAAATAACACATACCTGATACGCCCAAAAGTATGCAGTTATACATTTTAGATTATTATAATCTTATAATTGAAAGTATAACATCTTATGAGAGTATTATAGTATCCATAGCTACTTGCAAGCGCTGCAAGGAAGTATTTAACATTGAATTAAATTATATAAGGTCCCAGGAAATGACTCATAAATTAAAGCTAATTATTATCTCATTATACAAAAATATTTAACCTTTAATTTATTGACATCATAGCACTGCTTTATGGCATCATAGCATAGCCTGATGGTGCCATAGCAGTGCTCTATGACCTCATTTAATTATTCTAGGCGCTTCTACAATTGATTGTGACATCATAGCACAGCCTAATTACGCCATAGCTGTGCCCTATGACATCATTAAATTAATTTCTAGGCTCTTCCATGCCTTACACCTGCTAATACAGGCTAAACATGAGCGCCTATGGAGTGCCTGTGAGAATATTTAAGGACCTGCTTCCTCAGGCATTTTCCCCCAGCCCTCAGAGTCCAACAGAAAGCGCATTCAGCCCAGATATTATAGTATACACTCCCCTGGATTGTTAGTATAAGTATCCCCACAGCTTTGTACAGTGTTCTTGCCACTGAATCACGTGTTCACCATCATCCACACTGCCAATTGTCTGCCTGAATATTCTGTAGTGACTTATACAAGTCTTGAGGCGTACTTGAACTACTTCCCCAAGTTGTTATTTGCACTCCAATCCTTGTAAAAGGTCCAAATTGTATGTAAGTATTATTTAAATGTCAATTTGTTCCTTGTAGCGCTTTCAGGTATCTATGAATTAAAAACATTAATTTCTCAGTCAATTTCATTCCTCCAGACCACAACTTGGATCGGAAAGGGTGGTGGCTGACAAAGCACCGAACATTTCCGTCTGGCCCAGTGTCTGTCAGCTTGCTAAGGAGCCGACGGACACGGTTTGACGAACCAACACACAATGGTGTACCGTTTTGTTCTCATTGATTGACTCTTACCAACTGTCCTGTTATTTAAAAACTCATTTCTCTTTGTTTTGCATTACACGTCTCTTTTATTTTTCCAATTTACACTTCTCTATTTTTTTGCATTACACCTTTTATTACTCCTTTTATTATTTGATTTTTTTTTTATGGATTGGTGTCTATTGGTGTCTAAGGAGTCTTCATTCCCGACGCACAATGGCAACAAGCCGGAGGGGATGGTCCTATTTATGTCTTCCAAGTTCTTGCTCCACAGTTGAGTCCGTTGACTGATGAAACAACCCCATTTATGACATTCATATGTCATCGATTGGTGTAAACCTACACATTGAAGGACACAGATCACGACATTGTTCAGTCCCAGACCTCTCATCACGCCAATGTCCAGCCAACCTCACAACTGATGCCACAAATCCCAAACATTCCCAAGACGTCATAATTAACCCACACTTTAAGCTGAGCGAGGCCACCATCCTTCCAGTTAAAATTCTTCAGCCAAGTGGTGAGATGCGACCTGAATTTGCTGAGTTCATATATAGTCAGGAGCCCAAAACTGAGTCACAAACTGTTGCGTGCAGTTGTTGCTTTTGTGCTCTCCAGCCAAGTGATGACATCCAAGCCGACTTGCCTGACCTCATATTCAAGCAACACGTCAAAATATTCAAGCAACACGTCAAAAATCTTGTGATGGGCTTACGGTAGCTTGCTCCGGCTGAGTAACAAATAATTGTGTGCAGTCGTTGGTTGGTGTGCTCCAGCCAAGTACTGAGATGCAAGCTGACTTTGCTGAGTTCATATTCAGGCAACGGCAAAAAAACTTTTGTTGGGCTTATGGTAGTTTGCTCCCGCTGAGCGATGAAACCTTCAACAAAAAAACTACTAAAAAGCCTTTTCTCTGAGGTTATCAGTTGATGCTACTTTCCTACCAGTTTTTCCAACCTCCATTTGGACTTAACTGATTTGGACTTAGCCGACTGGACAACTCACAACCTTTCAGTTGTCCTCACAGTGACCGAGCCCTCAATCCCGTACAGATCCACCTTCTGTTGGATTTAGATGACCGGCAACACACAACGTTTTTAGGAGTCCCCAAAGTGACTGAACACTCAATCCCGTACAGATCCTCCTTCTGATAGGTACGCAGCCATTGGCTCATAACCCAGTGAGATGTTTGATTCAGTTGTACCAAACGGTGTTCCACAAGATTTTATGATTTGTTGCAAGCATCCTTTGTTTGTTGCTAATTCAATTCCGATTGTTCCTATCTTCCTATGACGTGTTTTATCTCAATCCAACGAGGACTCAGGTGCTTGCTCAATATAAAACGGCGGCTACAACATGACTTATTTCCCTCAGGCAACACCACAAATCCTCTGCCAGAGAAAATGTCATCAATCCAACGAAGAAGCCATCCCATTTACATTATGGGTCCTTTTGATATTTTTGATCCCGTTAGTTCATCTCTGCTCTGCCTGACACTGTTTGTTGACTGACTCTCCATCTGTAGGTGCAACTCCACTTTGCTGATGGGGCCAACTATGGCCAGTTCAGTTGCCAATCGAGCATTGCGTTCACGCATCCGGACACCAAGAACGAGCAGAACATCGTGGTTGATCTTTGTGGTTATGGTGCTAGAGCTTCTGCTCTATTACCAGACAAGGTGTATTACCTCTCGGGAAGATTTGTTCCGATTGAAAATTCTCCCATCATTTATTATGAGCAACAACTCTCTGTCAGCATCGGCGACTCTGATTCTTACATGTCTGCTTTAGCGGGTAAGGTCTCTGTTTGGGGTTTTGGTGTTTGTGTTGCCCGTCGAGAAGTCCAAACCCACACCACCAATGGGAATGTTCAGACAAATCTGCGAGTGACCCTGTCACATGTGGATTACCACAATCATGTGAGTACATTTTTTTCCCATTACCCAAATTACGCAAATACCGAAATAAGATTCTTGTGTTTAACGGGCTGAATTCATTTTTATTTCAGAGTCGGACAAAGGTGGAGTTCAGGACTGTCTACATTATTCCGGGTAACAGAGTCCTTGGGAATACGTTTTCGTTATTCCAAATTGGTCGCGAGGTGGTTGTTTCCGGTTTTGTTAGTGGCTACGATACTGCTGATAGGGTCTGGGAAATAACCGTGAGCAACTCTGTGTAACACTTATTTGCTTATTGGACTTACGCATTGCCTCATATAATGTTCCTAGGCTGTCCTGGTGTCGACCTCCTCGGCAATTCAAAATGTTTTAACCAGCCCTACTAGACCAGCTGGCGCGGGCAATCCTACCAGAAGACCTAATTTGTAAGGCCTGTGGGCCATCTGATAGGATGGTCTGACGGAGGACTGACAGTTCTGTATGGTTTGTAGGAGACGATTAGGCGGGAACAATGTTCCGGATCTACGCCCAACTCAGAGTGCTGCCCCTCCCAGCGAGGGTGGGTCAGATAGCCCCAACCTCTCTCAGAACACGCCATTCCCCCACGCGGCATTGTCCCCGTTCCTTTGACCTCACCAAGCACAACCCCTACCGAGCCAACCCATCCAGAAGAAGGGATGTGGCCGATAATGAGCCTTCCGGTTCCCACACCAACACATTCCCTTCCAGTATGAAAAGAACAGCCAAGGATATTCTTACCGATGCTAAGAAAAACATCAAGATGCGCAAGTAGAATCATCAAGTCCTGATGATGGCAGCCCGATGTTGGCAGCCCTGGTGGCTTCCCCGTGGCCGTTCAACCACTGTGTTGGCTGTATCTACTACCCCTATTTTCCGATTTCCCAGATGGTACATGCTATTCTCCCTTTTTCTCTGACTCGGTGTTTGACACACATTGTCTGTGCCCTCCTTGGTACAAGCTACTTTGGGCTGTGCTCTATTGGTTTTGTAACCAAATCTTTTGTCCTCCCGTCTATGGTTATCTGCACCTATCTATCAATTCTATACTCTATACTCTATATACTCTATACTCTATACTCTATATTGAATGTCGCTAGCACAAACATTGTGCTCTGTCTCTGACTCTGGTTGCGTAAAGTCTGTAGCTCAAGTGTTTTTGTTTGTCACTCTGGTTGCGTAAAGTCTCCAACACAAATGTTATGCTCTGTTTGTGACTCTGGTTGTGTGTCTTTGCTAAGATGAGCAATGCACAGTCATTTGAATCTACTCTCTCCAATACTGTGCCAAAAAAATCAGAACAGAATGTATGAAGGGCACATTGTTACAATATGGATCACGCTGTGGTGCATTGTCTCTTTTTAATTGCAGACAGCTGAGTCTTGAAGTTCTGCTACCACTTGGATTCTAAGTCCCTATTCTTGACATCTACGCAGTATGCCAACCAGACGCCGGACCAGCTCTTCCAGTGCTACCCGCGACTCAAGTAACAGAACACCACGGCGCAGGGCACAATCAAACCGATCTGTTAGGAGGAGACCCAACTCCAGGGCCAATTTAGTCCCTGTGCAACGACCAGCAGCCCCAACAATAATGAACAATTGCGAACAAGATCTATATCGCAGATTTCCCGATGAGTTGCCGTCTAACCTTGGAACATGAGTGATGCATGTGCATCATGTGGAGCCCTACACTGGAAATCTGAACGTACGCAGAACGACATGGCCAAAGTCTCTGCCAGCTACTCGATTTGTTGCGGGAGGGTGCTGTTGTCCTTCCAGTGGACTATACTTCCATCCAGTACCCACAATTGCTGACTGACCTGCTCCTGGGTGTAGACAATCGTACGTCTTTATTACTATGTGACTGTTGTAAAGGTTAAGAGCGATTGAAAAGATTGTTATGACCTGTCCTTAGGATCATTAAATTTCCAACAACAGATTCGAGCCTACAACAACGCTATGGCTTTTGCTTCCTGTGGAACTTAAATTGATCATACTGTTCAAGGACACCGTGGAATCTTCACATTCAGGATCACGGGAGCCTTCTACCACGATATCGGTTCTGTTTTTCCAACGGGAAATCGTCCTTCGGCCTTCTCCCAAATTTATGTGACCGGCGGTAATGATCTGCAAGAAGCAACTCTTCGTGCCCGGCAGGCTGGGTCAGATGTTGACCCACAGCTTTTGTTTGATATCCAGCGTTTCATAACAGCTAACAACAGCTATGCTCAGTTTTTTCGGATGATTGGAAATGAGTATGCGTCAGGGCCGCTTCCTCGATTTGCTCTCCGAAATTTTCAACGTCCTGGTCTTGATTGCAATGTCTACAATTCGCCTCGGACACAAGAAGTAGGAATAGTAATACACAATGACGATCCCGATGATATCCTCCTCGCACAATACTGCTCAAATCCCATGGGGGGGGCCTGTTCCACACAACCGATGATTTCAGTGGGTACTTACCCATCCGGTACCCTCTTTTCTTCCATACGGTGAGCAGGGTTGGACTCCAGGGTGGCCGACTTCCAATAATAGGTGTGGGTTGCATTTGTACGCTAAAGATGTTTCCAAGCTTGCTGATTGGGTTTTGGAAACAGCGGGCCCCATCTCTCAGTGCGAGTGGTATGCCCACATGATCTTTGACCGTACCAGCAAGTTCAATGCCATCCTCTGTGGAAAGAATCTATTTCAAGAGTTTCTAGATGATGTTTACGTGTGCGTGGAGAGATCTCGGCTGAACTATTTCCGATACAACCAACGTCACATCAAGGCGGAACTTTATCGTGGTGTCCTAGAGTCATTCAATAATGACTTGGACGTTCAAGGTAGACGTGTCATCTTACCGTCTTCATTTTCTGGCTCGCCAAGGAATATGCTACAACTGTACCAGGATTCCATGGCCAGTGTCCGCCAGTTTGGGAAGCCATCGCTTTTTATTACGATGACAGCCAACCTCGGTGGCCTGAGATCAGCCAGCAGCTGAGACCAAGTGAAACTCCTAGCGACCGCCCTGATCTTGTTACACGAGTCTTTCGGCTCAAGCTAGACTCTTTCATCACCGATGTGGTCAAGAACCGTCGACTTGGTTCCGTCGCGTCTTACGTTTATACTATTGAATTTCAGAAACGAGGGCTGCCCCATGCCCATATCATGTTGATACTTGAACCTGGCGATGTTCCACAGACCCCCGAGGCAATAGACTGCCTTGTGACTGCCGAAATTCCAGATCCAGTGGATGAACCAACCCTTCACAGCATTGTCTCAAGCTGCATGCTGCACGGACCTTGCACTCCCAATTCCATGTGTTGGGAGAATGGCAGGTGCCGCAAGAAGTTCCCTAAGCCATTCTCCGAACAGACAACGTTGGTCGAAGATGCTTACCCAAATTACCGACGCCCAGACAACGGGAGGACAGTCACAAGGGCTGGCGCAGTTTTTCACAATGGACACGTTGTGCCCTATAACAAATATCTTCTTCTTCGATTTAATTGTCACATAAATGTTGAAATCCTTACGGAATCCAAGCCTTGAAGTACTTATTCAAATACATATGTAAGGGTGTAGACCGATCTTCAATGCGGATGACGCAGGGGGATGAAACTTGAAGTTCATCAATGGCAGGTACATTGGTCCGTCAGAGGGTGAGTTCTATTCCTCTGGACACATGAGGTCTATGTGAACTAACTATCATGACTTAGCTGCTTACCGCCTTTTCCAGTTTCCTACAAACGAAAGGGCCCCGCCATACAGAGGCTTGCCCTTCACCTTGATAAAGAGCAGACGGTTTATTTCAGAACAGCCGAAGGTTTAAGAGATCAAACGCACTGGGTCTGCCGAGCGAACAACTCTGACGGAGTTCTTCCGACTCAATTCTGAGAACGCAATTGGCTATGGGACTCGAGCTCGGTCGCTCCTCTACCAGGAAATTCCCAAGTGGTTTACTTGGACTGACAAAAAAAGATTCAAGGGAAGAGAACAGAGATCTGACATGATCGGACGATATACTTGCCTCTATCAACGAGGGTGAACGGTACTATCTCAGACTCTTACTTTTGAACCGACGCGGGCCTACCAGCTTCAAAGATCTACGAACGGTGGCTGGAATTACGTACAGGACGTTTCGGGAGGCAGCTGACTGCCTCGGACTCTTGGTTTCTGATCGGCACTACAACCAATGCATGTCTGACGCTGCCCATTGGATGACGGGAGGCGCCTTACGCCTCATGTTCTGCATGCTGCTCATACACAGCCCCCCAGCAAACCCTCTTCGATTGTTCGAAGACTTCATTGAACCACTTTCAGATGATTGTGCACACCAGCTTCGGGCCCATTTCCACCTTGAAGATGTGACAGTGGAGGATAGAGTGTCGAGGTGTTGCTTCTTGCTGGCTGAGGTGTTGGCCGAACATGGCAAGACGTTCGCCGATGTTGGCTTGGAACCCCTAGCCGAAATCAATCACCTCTGGGACACTTTTTCACATAACGAGAATGAGCAGCAACAGCAACTTACAGATCATGCTCAATCTTATTCAACGATGTCTGTTTCTCTCAATGACAGGCAACGTATCATTCTGGATACGGTCGTTGAATTGATTAATGCTGGAGAATCCGCCATGTTGTACATCGACGGACCGGGAGGCTGTGGGAAGACATTCCTCATGAATACCATTATTCACCATCTGAAATCGACCGACATTCCGGTCATAACAGTTGCCTCATCGGGTGTTGAGAGTCTCATGTTGGTTGAGGGGCTGACAGCCCATTCTCGATTCAAAATTCCTCTGAACACAGACGCCACATCGCAATGCCCCTGGAGACCTCAATCACAATCTGCACAAGCCCTAAAAAGTTGCCGGGTTGTTATTTGGGATGAGATATCGATGTCCAGCCGGTATGCAGTTGAAGCGGTTGACCGGGCATTCCGAGACTTGATGGAGAACACTCACCCTTTTGGAGGAAAACTTATCATTTTTGGTGGTGATTTCCGTCAAACGTTGCCTGTGGTCCCGGGTGGTTCCATTTTGGATCAAGGCAATCACTGTATGCTAGCGTCCCACCTGTGGCCCCAAGTTCATTCTTTCGCACTTACCGAGAACCTCAGATTAGCCACTGTGCCAGACCAAAACTCTCAAGCCCAGAACAGGCTTTTCAGCTCTTGGCTCCTTGATATTGGTAGTGGCGTTGGTCAGTCGCTATTCACTGAAGAGATTGACTTGGCCTTTGGAGATGTTTTCACCCACACGACCCCCTCAATAGTTATTAATAAGGTCGTTGCTGCAGTGTACTATGACCTTCGTGCCCAGCTTTCATTGAATAACGAGCAGACCTTGAGCGACTATTACCGCAATCGTCTTATCCTCGCCCCCCTGAATGCAAATGTGACTCAGTTGAATGACATGTGCGTTCAAAGGGTTCATGGCAGATCATACATTTCTCGCTCGATCGACCGCATGTTGAACGAGGCGGACGGCCAAACCAGTGACGAAGCCATTACGGAGGAAGTACTCGGTAGCTTTAACATTCCAGGGTTCCCCAACGCCTGTCTCACTCTCAAAGTCGGCATCCCTGTGATATTACTACGCAACTTGAATCTGAAGAGCGGTTTGTCCAACGGTACCAGGCTGTTGATCATAGGGATCACCTCAACTGTTCTTAAGTGCCGCATTCTGACAGGTTGTTGTATTGGGAATGTTGTCTTGATCCCCAAGATCAAGCTGAAACATGAAGCAGATCGAGTGTCCAGCGTGTCATTCTCTCGATATCAATTCCCCGTGGCTATTGCCTTTGCACTGACCGTTAACAAGTCGCAAGGGCAAACACTTTCCGTTGTCTCACTTTATCTGCCCCAGCCTGTCTTCAGCCATGGCCAACTGTACGTGGCCCTGTCTCGCATCACAAATGTGGCGGGCCTGTCGATAGGTTTAGTCGCCGACCCACACCGTGCCTCAAAGACCAACAATGTGGTCAACCTTGATGTAATCAGTATATGCCACCAGCGCGAGCCTTAAGTGTATGAAAAATCCGATTAATGTCTACGTTCTCTTTCCGTATTGAGAGCCATTGACTAATACCAGTTGGATTTTTGACTCCGCCAGGCTTATAGCCTGTCTGGCGCCGGTCTCTCATTCTTTTCCCTGCTCAAAAACACCTCTTTCTCCAGCCTGTTCCTCTCTAGCGTATTGGCCTGCCTCTATCGATTGACGTTTTGAAATGTAAATTGGTGTCAGGGTGTCACCGAGCAGGTTCTCGGTGACAATTTGACTCTGATAGCAGGCCACCTCAGTGTGTTGCTCTACTTTGACTCTGATAGCAAGCCACCTCAGTGTGTTGCTCTGCTTCATGATCAATATTCCGCACTATATGATTCAGTTACAATTCCTCATTTTATTTCAGGGACAATTCAGCGGATTTAGATTAGTTACAAGTCAGCGGATTCAGATCAGTTACAACACAGGGATTCATATCAGTGCCCAGTCGGAACTTTTCCAGTGCCCAGTGGGGACCTTTTCAGTGCCAGTTCAGGGAATCCGCGGCGTAAGCCGCGGGTTCCCTAGTAGCGAACAAAGCAATAAATGTCAGCTATGTATTTGCAGGCAGTGAAGGAAAGGAAAAACCTGCCCAATCTCTGCTTGTGGGTCTGCCAGCCAAGCCGAGAGATTGTAGCAATTGGTAGACGGGGAACAGGGGAGGGTTACGGGCCACGGATAGGCGGAGGTTTCTGTCCAGTGGGGTAAAAGCTGCCATTGGGCATGAGACAGCCCAAGTTGTTGAGGTTGGCATCAGAGATTGCCTGGAGGCGGGCAAGATCAGTTTGTCTGACCGTATGAGTGGAGAAAAAATACATTCTTCTCAAAAACAAGCAGCCGCTTCAAGGGCCATATGTACTTATGTACTCACCAGCCATGTTCCGTGCTTCCATCTATTATTGTGCAGCTGGCAGCAGTATCGGGTCGTGCTGGCAGGCACAAATTCTTTTGGAGACTGCCTCGCGCAGGTGTAGAGTCGCAGCTTTTCAATTTTTGCGGGTGTGACTGCATTACGACAAGAGAGCAGTCAATAACTCTACCCAAAAGAAAAAAAAGCTCTGATATTTCTCGTTTTGTTTTGTAGGAAGGGATAGCACTTACAAATCATGGTCTTGCCGGGCATGTGGACCTCAATTATACTACGGTGCTCGGCATTGCTGGGGACAGCTGGCCGGAAACACACGCCGGAAAAGCCCTGTGCGCAATTGAACGTTGCGTGGGCGACGTGGCTGTGGACTAAGAGCAACGCGACAAGCACAATCAAGCTGGAGAACTGCCTGGTACAAAGTCGTCAAAAATATGATGGGGTTGGGAAAAGATAAGTATCAATAGCTGTTTAATGGTTGTGGGTTAGTGAGACAGGTATGTACAAAACAGACGGTACGGCGAGGTTGCTTGGGGAGGGAAGAGAAAGTGGGATATTGACCAGAGCCAAGATGCAAGCCGGCAGGCTCAACAATCGTACATACATAGACCCTGGAGGCTTGCAAGCAGTACAATGTGCATACATAGCGGTCGCGGCGAGCTGGATGTACAATACATACAAGCTGATCAAGGAGGCTGAAGGAGGAAGAAACCACTGCCGTACTGAGTGAAGGCTGCTCAGGGTATTGCCACCGCGGGAGCTAAACCCGGATTTATCATTTAGCTCCCTGCGGCCATTTTACCAACGCTACCAAGCTGGGAGGGTTGGCCCTGAAGACCTTGTCTAGATTGTTCATTTGAGGAGGTGAACTTGATCTAAGAGTTGGGAAAGCACGAGGGTGGTCAATTGGTGGGATGGGTGGGATGGTGGGCGGTGCTCGTCCTCTCTAGCCATCTCTTCTCTTCTAGTTTCCTTTTGCTGTTCTCTTCCTTCTGCTTCCCTGTTGTCCTTTTGTCAGCCGCTGTGATGCCAAGGGCTGCTACCTGCTAGCTACACGCGCTGCAAAGAGCCAACTAGTTTTTTTTTGGAAAACTATATTTAAGGTTTTGGGTTATTTTTGACGTGTTTTTGGAGGGTTTTGATATTTTTAAGGTTAAGAAACATAAAAAAGAAATGGGCGCTGAAATGGGCCACAAGGATGGAATAAATATTCCTGAGGGGCCTGCAAGCATGAATTTTTTGGGGTGCCCTCTATTTATCAGGACCAGATGTGATTCTGGGGGTAACCTGATCTTCTGGGGCCTGCAAGCAGGGGTTTTTTGGGGTACCCAGGGAGTGGTATGGATAAGTGGAAGGACTTCAAGAGGAATTACTCACTAATAATTCCACTTGTGGAAGCAAGTCCTTCAAGAAGCAGGGTTTCTGAGGGTTTGGTGACAAATGCTAAGATGGGTTTGAGACACAGGGATGACTTATAAGACTACTCACTAGCTGTTTCCTAGAGGTGGTACTTAATAAATCTGGTTCTGGGTCTGAAACTGCTGGGGGACTAGATACAGGGGCAAAGAGGCTGCTTTTAAGCCTGTCTTGGGGCTTCTGAGTCAAAATATAAGTGTTTAGAGAGTAGTTAGAATCTCTCCTGTGAAGATCCAGGGGCTGTGGGATCTGTAACAGATCTAGCTCACAGCTACAGATCAATTTTAGAGGACTCGACTGACATTTGTATTGCAGCTCTTCCCAAGCTTTTTGGTAGATCTTCCTGGGCTAGTAGATCTTCTCTCATGATGACATTTTCATGGGAATGATGTCATCCCATGGGATCAATTGTTGCCATAGTTTTCTACTGTAGTTCATTTATATGTATTTATTTTATTTTATACATATGAATATGTCATTTGATGAGTAAATACATATTAGCGGGGTTCACGTAATTGCTTGCTTGCAGTTAAAAAAATGTGCACAAGCAAAATTTTAATCCAGTTGAAATAAGGTTTGGCCGTGAGATTGCTACATTTTGGCAATTTATTTTATGCAAGCAAGCAGACTCAATTTTATGACATGGGCATAAAAAGGCCCTAAGTGAACCCTGCTATTATAAACCTTTTGATTTTGTCTATAGGGGTCTGTGACAGCTGAGAATCACTTTTTGTGAAAGGTTCTTGCCTTATTCACAGAATTCTGGCTAAGTCACAACTTCTGCTATGATGAAGTAGCAGAAGGATTGATTTTTTCATCTAGGGGCCAGGGAGTGCCCCTAGGTTATTTTGGGTGTAGAATTCATTACAATGATAATATTTGTTTTTTGTATTCCTAAGGTGATTAAGTATATAATTTGTAATGTTTCTGCTATGTTAGCTTGTATCTAAATAGTAGCAAGCTGACACCTTTTGGCTTTTCTTTTTTCTTTTTTCTTTTTTCTTTTTTCTTTTTTCTTTTTTCTTTTTTCTTTTTTCTTTTTTCTTTTTTCTTTTTTCTTTTTTCTTTTTTCTTTTTTCTTTTTTCTTTTTTCTT
>SMGU01002268.1:0-15021 GCA_004348175.1 Puccinia novopanici | reverse complement strand
CCCACTTACACTTTCCTACCTCCACGTGGTTTCCATCAATCCCATTAAAAAAACGCATCAAAAAAAAAAAACGGATTGTCCCCCTCCCCTGATGCCCAGATGATTGATGAATTTCTTTTCATTTGCTTCTTCTGGTTACGCTATGCATATACGACACTGTCTTGGTCTGATGAAAGTTGTTTGTAGTTAAATTAGCCATAGCTCAAAAATCAGTAAAGCAAATTGTTTCCCCTTTTATTTTCTCCACCCCGCCCCCCTCCTACAAAAAGATCCCCGCTCGATAACGTGCAGGTGGTTATGGATCGGAGATGGTTCTCTGACAAACCACAATTTGGGTCGCCCGCCACTGGGGCTTTTTCTCAGGATGCATTTCTCCAGTTCATGTTTTCCGGGAAAGATTTCCTGGGGCTCCTTTGTTCAGAGAAGGTACGCAATGAGTAAGAGGAAGAGAGAGGGGCCAGTACCTCGCAGGAGGAAAAAAAAAGATAGCTTGCGTTGAGGGAAATATATGCCATGAAAGGAGATTGTAGATAAATAGTGAAGTCAAGGTTGAGGTCGAGAGGTCTCACAAACAACCATTAGACAGTGATGTTAGAAGTAATAGCATTTTGGGACTCATGCATGACACCATCTCTTCATGGGAGTTATTGGAGCACCTCTCCTCGGACTGACATGCATGTAGAAAGTTGTGTCAAGTAGTGCTATTGTGTCCAAAACTTCAAATTTATGATGGGTGTCTTGGGTTTGCAGTGTCTCTATGGACCTGTGGCTCCACAGCAAGAAATTCGATGAGACCACTCATCTGTCCACATCATTCCTAGCTTCTGGGTCTTGGCTGCCGTGAAATCAGATGGATGAAGCGCATAGAAGAACTTTTGGGTGGGTTATTTGCTACAAATGATTTTAAGATGGCGTTGAGAAAGAGAATAATCCAAGTCTACACAACGCTACAACTAATAGAAACAGAGACGGCCAAGAAGCTTTGCAAATACCAAGCAGATTATTTTCCTTCCAAGAGAACCGTATGAGAGAGAGATTTTAGCGATTGCGAGTTCCACCAAAGCCAGTTGAAGAGCGAATGGGGCCCAAGTTAGTGCTTTCATCCATGTCTCTCGAGCTGCCCTGGCCTCGATAGGTGGGATGGGATCTGCCTAGCGCCGGGCCTCCTCCGCCGCCGAACCAGCCCCCGGTCCCGAAGCCGGTCGATGGTCCGGCTCCGAAGGAATTCGTCCATCCGGGTTCATAAGCCTGGTTCCTTCTCTCGCGGTGTCCGAATAAGTGCGTGGCTGCAGTTCCCGCCGCAAGTCCTAGAAAGCAAATAAATCCCCGTTAGTGTTCATGCCATCTTTTTGCGACGGGGCAGAAACTGTCATGTGATTAATTGCCCGCTAACCTGTCCAGAATCCGGGCCGCCAAGGTTCAGAGGAATCGGGTGCAGTTTTGGGAGGCGGTTGTCGGGGCGTGTAGGGCGGAGGCGGATCTGAAGGACGTCCCCCACCCCAGAAGCGCGGACCGGAGCCACTACCACCACCGCCTCCTCCTCCTCCTCCTCCTCCTCCTCCGGAAGATCCAGGTAAGAAGGGGTCGAGCGAGGGTAAAATTCGCACAAGCAAGGATCGCAGAAAGGGGTAAAGGATGAAAACCGTCACCGCAATGAATATCATCCAGAAGAACCATGCGGTATCTGGTTTCCAGGACAGCCATATTAGAACATGATAAAAACCAGTTGCTTCTGCTTGGTGTCTATAGAGCACTTACCCGTCAAGCCGCCATCAGGGGAAGAGTCATAGCTTGAGGAAGAGTCGACTTTCAAAGTGTAAGTCAACGCACAAGAGCCTGTGACGCAAAGAGTTAAATTGTGGTGAGACCATTGTGCTCAAGCTTCTGAATCAACAACATCACCAGAAAAAAATGAGACGAGGGAGGATATCAGACTTTAAAAAATTGATTGAATAAATTTAATTGTTGACTGGAGTGATTGAGAGTGTACTTATGTATAGGGCATTGGATAGCTGAGCACGAACCTTTGAGTATGTATGGATCCTCCGAATTCGACCATCCTTCACACCCCACTTCGACTCGACCCAGTTTCAATTTGGAGGGAAGGTCGGCCTCGCATTTCCAATTGATCTCGGTACCAGAACCTGTGTGGTACGATGCAGCCCATTTCAACCGTGAAGTTTACTCTCAACTCCACTTTTTATTCAAACGGTGAATGACAATACCCACCGCCTTTATTGTAGCATTGGATGACATCAGGGCGGAAGAGTTTGCAACCGGGACCGCGGCAGACGAGTTGATCGACGGGCGAGGTGCGCCGGAAGCTCGTCTTCTCGCCATCGAAAAACGTGAGTGTCTTGATCGAAGAAAGTAATACTTTAGAAGAAGCCATCCGATGCGTTGGTCACCAGATTCCGCTGCGTGTCAGTCTGAGTTTTGGCGGTGCGGTCGCTGGCAGTGTGATTATGTAATCCAGTGCTACCACAATTTCCAGTGCGTTCCAGGAGAAACCATCGGGATTCCTCATGACCGGACGATTAGTGCTCAGGGACTATTTCATCGTATCCAACACTCATCATGAACTCTTTCATTGTGGCTTAAGGGATGCACAACATGAGAATAATTGCATTTCTACCTGGTTTTTTGGGGTCAGGTACCGTCTGGTAGCTGAGATTCCATGTTAAGCTTACGCTGAATTATGGCTGATCGAGACAAGCGACAAGGCAAGGTGGATAACAAGATCGGGTAATCCACATTTTATAGGGGTATGTAAGTGAAAATAGCCCGTCTTGACACAGAACGCTAGATGGCCAATTAAATCTGCGCAGAAAACTGCTTGGTATTTATTTACAAACAAGGGGCAGGGAATTCATTTAGGGTCTGGGGCATAGTTTTGTTTGTTCACGTCCTCGTCAAATAGACACAGTTCCAAGTCTGATGAGTTATCATATGTTCATAAATGCCAATCGAGCTGACAATCAGAGCATTCGAAAATGGTTTTTAAAACGGAAAGGTGAGCATTTTCTGGAGCTAGTGGTGGCTTAATATGGAGTGGAAGGCGTTACAGGAATAAAACTGACCAGTAAAGCTGTTTAAAGTGGTAGTCCATGTAGCCTGCTTGATTGTCATGGGGCCGAGAGAGATAAATGATTGGATCAGGAAAAGACAGATTCAAGAAACCGCAAGTCAATGTGAAGACTGACATTTGCGATCCAGGGAGCGAGTCCGTCCTTCTGGGCGAGAGTTTGAGCGTTTTTGACGACTTAGACGGCCCGGGGAGGCGAGCGTACGGCGGCCGGCGTTATAGTCCTTGAACCGGCCCGCCTCGACAACGAACTGCTGGCGAATAGCCATATATTCGAAGATAGTGTTATCCAGATAATTGATGTACAGGCGGACCTTTGCGTGGGGAGGGAAAGTGAAGGATTGATGTCGGTCAACAGTATTGTACCATTACGGGTGAGGTTTTCTTTGAGGGAACGTGAGTCACCTGTGATAAGTTATCGCAACACTGAGTTCCGTTGTAAATTGTGATTGTGGGCCGACCCCAGACGGCGGTGCCGGGGACATGTGTGCTGGGATCGCGTCCGAACTTCGCCTCTTCCTTTGGATCGTAGTCGAGAGGCTTGCCGTGGAGGGAGAAGGTGGTGGATTCGGGGACACTGTCTAACTCGGGACTGGTGATCTGGGAACTGCTACCGGCATCGACTAGCCAACTGGCTCAACATATTACATTTATCAAACGGATCCGATAAACCGACATTTGAGCTTTCTTCGCTTGATAATAAAGGGTCTGAGAGAAAGGCGATGTGGGACTTGCTAATGACGAAGGGTATGTGGGACGTGTTGATGGGCCAGTCGGACGTGGCTTTCCGGTGCCAAAGAGTATTCAAGAATGCAGCCCAAGAATATAGAAATCCATCATCTTCCTCCTCAATCCGTGCCGTAGCCTTATCCACGCCACCATCTTCTCGACTCCATAACATTTGCACGACCAAAAAGACGATCATACACATTATCGTCCTCTTGGCGGGGGCGTCTCCCCCAGGAACTCAAGGCAAGCCCTGTACCAGACGGCTCCTCCCTCGCAGCCTTTTTGCGCCGGACATGCCAGTGGTTGTTCCACCAGGCCGTTTGCTTGGTGTTCGTTGTTGACAACACATAGACCGCTCCACACCTACTTTCTTAAGCTACCAACATGCTAGCACACAGCCTTCAACAAATACATATCCTACCAGCAACACCAGGTTTACTCACGTTCCGATCAACCACCCTTACAAGGAAACCATGCACTTCTTCAGCTTCATTGCCCTCGTGAAGCTGCTCGTGATCCAGAGTCAAACTGCCCATTCCACCTTCATATGTAACAACCCCAACAACCCGAAAGCCAAAAAAGGTTACTGCACCAGAGCGGAATCCGGAGAAGATGGATCACTAGGATGGAGTTCCGGTCAGTACTCCTTTAGAATGCTTCCATGTTTCCTTACAATTGATTGATTGCATCAGTTGACATTGTCTTCTTCTCTATTTACAGTCGCCCCGGCAAACCAGGTAGACTTGCCCCAAAAGGACCACTTTAGCTGCAATGGTGTCCTGATGGACAACTTGCCTCCAACCGAAAGGATCTGCTGCAATGTTCTTTGTCAGAATTTCAACCTCTCTGTCCGCTCACATCCCACCAATTCTAAATTCTCTGTCACTCCTGATTCCAAACCCCCCTTTTCATTCTTTCCCTCTTACATCAATTCCATCATAATCTTGATGCCATTGTTTTCTCTTTTCCATCATTAAGTAATGATGCCATCCATCAATATTCTGTTGATGCCTCTCTCTTCCATCAATAATGTGTTGATGTTTTCCATTACAGATTTGTAATGCCTTTCCATCCATTGTTAAATTACAATGCCCAATCCATATGTTATCTCATTATTAGCATATGCTTATTTGTTTGTCTTCTCTACCACATTTTGTGCTCTTTGTTGTTTTCTATTTATTCTGGCTATTTGCCAGTGAAATAAAACTATCAAGTTAGAGCTTTATTTTTCTTGACCCACCATTGCTCCTTGGTCCAATCTTAGTCCCTCAAGATTGCCCCTCTCCGCCTCAAAATCTCGTCTTAAAATCTTAACATTCTTGAACTTGGAATAGGAACTACTGTACGCTTTTAAGAACTCAATAACTCTGCGAGACATTTATTATCCAGACACTGATTCATTCACTACTCTAGTACTACGGCAACGATGATCTGAATAATAACTGTTACTCACGAGATGGAACCCCCAACAAAGCAAAAGCTATCCCTCGCCCAGGGAATGGCGTTTGAATGTCTACCTTTTTGTTCTTCTTCAAAGAAAAAAAAAGAAAAAAGAAAAAAAGAAACACTCAAACAAAAGGACAATGTGTTGCAATTTTTTTTATATTGTAAATATATACCTCATGAATAGATATTTCTTGGGAACTCTGCTCTAATGGTGAATGGATATGGCCTGGGCAAGCCTTGATGATATGTCTCCTCACTTTTCCTGGTTTGTATAACAGGAGGGGTTGGGTTTTCTGGGGAAAAGTTCAAGATGTGTAACCCCTCTCTCACTTGACCAATTCTCTGATCCCCACAAAATCATGAGGACCCAGGGCAGTGGTAAAAATATAAGACCACTGGAGGACTTCCTGTCAGTCTGGATTGCTTAATCTAGACCAGCTAAACCTAAATTCCAAACTTTGTTTGGTGGTGGGAACCTGACAGACATCACTTTTCATCACCAAACAAAGTTTGGGATTTAGAAATAGAAGCTCCAGATTAAGGAATCTGGGAAACGGGAAGTCCTCCACTGATCCTTAGCATTCACACGTGACAAGTAAGTCTTCTTTTGAAAAAGACTTTGATTTGTGATATAGAAATCTCTACCACTGTGCCTTGTCCTTTTGTAAGAAGAATAATCAGTGGCAACATGTATGAGGGATTGGTTATCAAAAAATATATGGCCTGTAAAACTTTCCTTAAGAACATCTCAAAGTGGGTGTCTTACCCACAGAAATTTATGCGTTATTTCTCCGAATGCCATATATTTTTTGTGGCAATTTGAGGATACAACATACTTTTTCTGCCAGGGTACCCACAGTGCTGGAACATTCAGGAAGGTGATCAACACACCATATGAAAAGCATACTCACTGTAAGGGTTGTATCCCTCACTAGTTCCTGGTCATGATGAAATGGACTGAGACAGCAAGACACAAAGCAGATGTGCCAAGTGTTAGGTGGCCATGAAAGGATGATAATTTTGTCATAAGAAAGAGAAGAGAAGAGAAAGAAAGATAGAACTAGACATACCTGATACAGTAATACACAAAGCAGATGAGCAGAGTGTTGAGGTGGCCATGGAAGGATAAAGAAAGTCATCCTCCAATGGCTGCTGTCTCAGGTATAAAAACAATGAGATGTCACATATGGTGATATACAAGTGAAAGGTTTGAAGCAAATAAAAACTGAGAACTCAACACCTAGTGCAGGATTTCTAGAACCAACAGGAGTTTTATTCCTGCTAGAAGGGGAACAAGTATCTATACAGGAGAGAGGAGATCTCTTTGTAAGTACAACAGTATCTAATAGGGTTCTGGGAATGAATAATGAGAAGTGAAAGAGAAGAGATAGAGAAGGGGAGGTGCTTACCTAGATGGGAGATAGGAGATCTCTGCCTCTAGGTGAGAGATGGAATGTCCGCTTAAGTACACTGCCCATATGTGACACCATTGTGAACTCCACAAGGAGGGGGGTTTACACTCACCACCCTACATAGAACCAATGAATTCTTTCAATGGTTTTTTATATTTCCTCAGGTGCAACAACAGGTGCATGTGTCTGGTCCCTGCCAGATAATTGATTAAATGTGTCACACACTTTCAATGCAAATCTTTGGCTGCAGAATGTGTCAATTAATTCACTGAAAAACAAATATCCAGATGTGTAAGTACTGAAAGGTAGCTTAAAGAACCTATGATTGTGTCAGTCTTAGAGACAGTATAGTCCACCTATATACTTTCCAAAATACTTCATCATAAACCTTTCTCATTTTATTCTCCTCTAAAATTAACCTACATCCGTTATTTTCCCCTTTTTTCCTACTCTTACCTTAATGTAGAGTAAGAATGGTGTTTATATTAATTCTCAAAGTTCAATCGACTTGATTTTCACGCGCGCGCGCCATGAAAATTCATATATTCATTTCTAAACTCTCCCACAAGTCTCCCAGTATCCAAATCCAGGAAAAATGGCCAAAATTCCAACATCTTCCTGTACAGGTTAAAATTTTCACAGAGGCTGAACCAAGGGGTATTCCAGCCTCTTTCAAGCTGATTCCCATCACCCACTTTGAACTACAACCACCAAGAATAAGGATCCTCATCCAGGAACTCAGCCAACAAATTAAGGACAATTCACATCCTTTATTCTTCACACCCTACAGTGTCCGGGATAAAGAGTGAGTCTCCTTCTTTTATCAACTGAACCTTTTTCTTTCTGGCTTTCTAGAAGTCCATAGTTTCTCTCTCTCTGGCTATCAGCCTCCTTCCTCTCTATAGGTTTTCCTTTAAAGACCCTTAGCATTCTAGCTTAAAAAATTGGACTGTCTTGGTCAATCCCTAGTCAGAACTTCTCCAGTTTTCTTTGGAGAGGAGGCGTCAAAGATTATCTCCACTTAGTCCAGCTTTAGCTGAGTAAATCACCACTAATACTATCTTCTTCAGTAATTAATAAAGCAACTAAAAATATAATTTCCTTATCTCTCTTCTCTCATTCTATTAATTCTTGTGTCCTGGTCGCCACGTAAGAGGCGCAGGCTCACAGATTGACACTATTGTGTGTCCCCATTTTCATCAGTCACTGCATTGCAGTTCATCAGAAACATGGCTTTCAAAGTGACTGTACCTTCCCAATTTTCATTAAAGATGCTATTGAACTGGTTTTGTTGATAAATCTGGAAGCCTTTTGCAGCCTTAATTCTGGACCAGTTTAAATCTGAAAAGTTTCATTGAAGACCTTTTGCTAAGTGAAGACAGGGACAAATGAGGATACCTCTACCTTTATGTTGTTCTAGACACTAAACAAGCCCCCCAAGCTTGGATTGGAAGGTTGAATGAAGTGATAGGAGGTTTGTATCAAGATACTAATGCTTTTTAGAAGTGGATTATTTTTAGATAAAAAAGGCTGGCAAGATGTAGTTGATGAGATCAGGAATTAATTAACAGAGGTTGGTGTTGAAAAAGAGGGGTTATGGTTTATGAGTGATAAATAATGAGATTTGAGGTGTGGTAGCATGTGTTTGAACCAGGTTTGACAAAATTTTCTAATGAATGGGGGTTATGATTTGGGAGGAGGTTTGAGTTTAAAAGTTTAAGTAGTTTAGTGGTAAAGGAACATGTTAGAGCTATGTCTTGAACAGGAATTGAACCAAGGGCTTACTGAAAGAGTTATAAAGGTTTGTTGATGGTATGAGGGCTCTAGTAATGTGCATAAAATTGTAAAACTATAGTATTGAGTTGCTTATAATACTATAGAGTGACCAGAAAGATAGTGTTTATAGCGGATACAGACTAATATGGGAATGTGTAGAATCTGGTACCACAATATGGTGAGGAAGTGTGAGGTTACACTGCTTAGGTGGCAGATAGGAAAAAATAAAGTTAAGAATGATGATAATAAAAATAAAGGAAGATGTTTTTTGTCTTATTTTTATTAGAGATGGAAGAAATCTTTAGAGCATCAGCAATGGTTGGCTAACTTTTTGGGTTAGCAAAACTTGGGTTTGGGCCCAGGCTAGCTAGCCCCTCTTGGGCAGCCGCAATTGTTGGCAAGATAGCCTGGGTACCACCCCTTTAATCTGCTTCATTAGCTCAGGCTAGTGCCTGCTAAATTTAGCGGGCACTAACCTGAAATTGCATTTTGGGTCAGTTGACCCCAGCTTAACCCAGGCCCAATGTGGTCGCACTTTGGGTTAGGTTGGGTTAGTCGCCTTAAACCAGCAATTTAACCCAACCATTGCTGATGCTCTTAGTATTACACAGTCTGGGACTGGAGTACACCGCAAAAATCTTAAAAACCTCTTTCTCAAAAGAAACTGAAGAAGGTCTGACCAGAAAAGAAAATTTCAATCCAAAATTTAAGCCAAAAGAGACTGGCTAAGGTTCTTCAAAGTAAAAACTATCTGATTTGGCTTGATGTTCAAAAATAACAGAAATACCAAGAGAGGATGGAAGATGAGAGGTAAAATGAAGGGGAAGTCTGGAAATAGATGAAGAAAGGGACTTATAGATGACCCATCAAGAAATAGTTAACTAGAAAAGAGACTCACTGATTATTTTAATCCTGACACTGTGTAGTAGGAGGAATAAAATAAAAGTGAAGGTCCTTAGATACTAGCAATATTCCTGGTGGAGTTTCCTGGTTCTTTGTGGTTATGGTAAGTGGGGGACAGAATTGAAGCTGAAAAGAGGTTTGTATAATTCTGTGTTCAGCCTCTGTGAAATTTTTCATCCGTACATGATGAATTAGGAATTTTTGCACATTTATCCTGTATATGGATACTGGAAGGGTTTTGGGAGAATTAGAAATGAATATATTCATTTTTCTGAAGTGCACATGAAAATCAAGTAGATCAAACTTAGAGAAATAAAATAGGAAAATTCCTCCCAATCCATCCAGAATCCTTGATCAGTAATTGCATTTTGGAATTTACAACACAGAGACACAAACCACAATTGTCAGCCTCTATGCTACTAACCAAGTGATTATGAGCACTGGTTGTTCTATGAGTGATTGATTGAGTGTTGATTTGGTACGTGAAGAGGTTAATTCCTATAAATAATAATTATTAAAGATAATTAGCTTCAAGTATTTAAATCTTGCAAAGCTTCTTCTCAACCTTTACAGGGAGGGAAATCTCATAAGTATACTTGGATTCTTCCTGCTGAGACAGTCAGGGAATATTCTAGAGCTTGTAAGTAGCTAGTACTTACGTGGTTGGGCCTTTATAGGTGTTGGAGTGCAACTAACAACTGGCGGTAGTAGTTCAGATGCGCTTCAAGACTTATATAAGTCACTACAAGTGGATTCAGAGAAGACAATAAGTGGTGTGGATGATGGTGGATGCTTAATCCAGTGGCAAGAACACTATTTAAGGCTTCTGGGATAATTTATAAACTGTCTGGTGGAGAGTTATAATGATATCTGGTGGCTGAATGCGCTTTCTGGGTGACTGGTAGGCTTAGGGGAAATTACCAGAGGAACCTGGTGCTTAAATATTCTAATAAGAAACTCAGAAGCGCCCAATATCTTCATTAAGGGACTTTTGAGGCGCACTGGAATCAAGATCAGCAAATGTTAATCCTTTGGATTATTCCAAGGTTAATATTAACAGATCAATGATGGTAATTTACTTTAAATTAAAGTACACATCATTGATGTTGTTAAAGTTAACAAAAAAATTGTTATCTCCTTCCAGGCAGCGCTCAAAATTAATTATGATAATTAACTTTGAATTAATACACATCTTTTGATGTGAATAAAGTTGATAACAACTTATTATCTCCTTCCTGTTGGCGCTCAAATTAATGATGTTAATTAACTTCTAATTAATTTTCATCATTTGATGTGAATAAGATTGATAATAAATTATTAACTCCTTCCTGTTGACGCCTCATTATAGGATAGAGATCAAATGATGGGCTTAAGCTTTAAATAATTAATTGCTATCAATTATAATATTTATAAGCATATTTGAGGCACATATTTTGTAAGTTAAGTTATTTTATGTTATATTTTATGGCTAGAATAATAAATAGAATAAGGTAAAAAAATATATAAAATAATATGACAAAAGGTGCGTAGACAGAACAAACTTGACAAAACTAAACAGAACCTTTTGAGGTAAGATAAAACTAGGTAAAACCTATTATAATAATTTATAATCAGGTTGTTAAATTTTATTAAAGTTCCAGTACTGTCCTAGTCATGTAATTTACTTATTGGGTTATGTGTATTATATTAATTGTACTGTGATTGTTCTTATAAAGTGCAGTACAAGTAATATAATATTAAATATTAATATTTTAACAACTTATTACATAATTTAACAGCATTAATTATTTAATATTATATTGTTACTACTTGGGAAATGTCAGGTATGTTGATATGGAATGTCAGGTATGTTGATATTGCCTCTGTAGTTGACAACAATCATGTGTTTTAAGAGTTCACACACAATTTGAATGTGTTCCAATTTGATTTGGAAGCAATTTCAGCTGAGGGTTTACAACCCAGATTATGCTGATTCGCATTGGGAGCTTTAAAAACACTTATAACACCTTTAAGAAATATTTTTCATAATTTGCTTTAATGGTGATTTGTTTTGGTCATTTGGGAAAAATCTGAGTCCTTGAACAAAATTTCAAATTTCTATAGCAAGTGAGTTAAAAATGTGGTTCAATGTTGCAATATGAAAATATGAACCTGTCTAATCATCTCAAATTTTCTAATAAAACATTTGTAAACTTCCAGCATAAACCTGCACTCAAATAGGCTGAACTAAAACATGATATAATATAATTCCAAGGTGGGTTTACACAGCCACACACCCAGAAATCTTGGGAAACACCAGGAATTTCCCAGGAATTAAATCCCCCCCTTTGTTGAGGAATTTTCTGAAAATTATATTGCAAAGTGGTTCAGGTTTCATTTTGCAAATAGAGCCAGAACCAATATCCATGAAATCTTTGCCCCTGCCAGGGGAAATAAGAAGAAGACATCAAACCCCCACTTCTTGACTCACCTTATATCCTCATCCACCACCAAACAATTTATTAAGTGATGGTTGTGAAAATTTTCTAAATTCTGATTTTGATACCTGTTTGTTTGGGACTGCTGTTTCTTTTCTCATAGTCTTGTTTTGACTTTTTTCTTGTTTTTTTGTTTTTTTTTTTTTGTTTTTTTTGAGAAATTTTTCTGGAGGATTCAAGTGGCCTAGATACCTGTTTGAGGTCATGATTTTGTTTTTGCAATGATTTGTATCACTGACAAGGACCCAAATTTTACCAGCCTTTTTCTTCTTCTTTGTATGCCTTGAGCCTTAAAAAAGGTATTGGACTCTCAATTGGATCCAGCAGATAAGCAAAAAAAAAAATTGTGAATGTTGGTTTAAAAACATTTCAAAAGATATTGGACTCTCAATTGGATTTGGTTTCAAAAAAAACTCCCGAACCAAAAATATTTGAGATTGGTAGCAATCTTATATGGTGCATATTAAATTTGTTAAAATCAACCAATTTCCTGTGGTTTTTTTCATACCAGCTTGTATAGGATTAAATAAAACCAAGTTAGGTCATGTTAAACTTCTCATGTGTTCATATTTTGAATTACCCAAGCTGCAGTTAGCATGTTGTACATTTTGGCAAATTTTGAATTAATAAGACATTCAATCCCTCATGATAAAGAGGTCTGGATTCAAGATGGATTTCTTCATCTGATACCCTTGGAAGCCACTCTGTCAATTCAAACCAACCTGTTGCCCCTGTTAGCACTGCAAATTATTTGCACAAGGTCCCATTCAACCATGGATTCACTGTTAATTAATGCTAATATTCTTGATTGCATCTAATGTGCATCACTGCAAGTACTTATGGAAAACCATCTCTTCAATATGGAAGCCTACCTTTACATCAGCATAGCAAAGGCACCTCAAGTAAAAAAAGTGGGCTGGATGGATGTCGTTAGAAAAAAATGTCAAATGAAAGAGGAGATTGCTTGAGATGAAAGTGTAATTTGGGTTTGAAATGATGTTATTGACCCTCTATTCCAGCCAAATGACCTGTGATCCTGTCTTCAACAGTTGCTCTTGCAGTCACCAGTCTTACCTTGAAAAATTCCAGAAAACTGATTATTTTCAAGGGGAGGTCCAGGGTAGCATAAACTCATGGGTTTGACTTGAATCCATTTCCAAGAAGGATTATCCTGCTAGCTTAAAACCAAGAAATACTGTAACTTGCTTCAATTCATATCTTTCTGAGCCACAAGAAAGGTACCAAGAGAGCTTTCAAGGTTCCCAGTTGAAACTCTTTGGGTGAATATGATGAAGAAATTGAGACAAGTATTTTTTTCCTTGTTCCTGGTTTTGCTGATGCTGAGTGGGGGCAGTCATCTCAAAAATACAGCTAATCATCCACTGATCACCATCCAAAACACGCTGAATCTTCCACTAATCAAAATTTCAATCCAACCAAACCCTCTACCAATTTCAATTCAGCACTTTTGAGAAACTCTAAGACAATCAAAGTCCCCAATAAAATCAATGTTTCCACTGAAAATAAGAAGCCACTGTCAAGGCTTTCCCAAAACGTGTGGACTGGTCATAGGATGACTAGATAGCAATGACTTGAATACTCCCAGCGGGTCTAACAAACAAGCCAATGCCAAATTTTTCAAGGCCATTGATGAGGAGCGGGATGAATTCCTCAAAATAAGTATGAATCTATCCTGGATAGATGTTGGGAAAGAGGGAGTCTGAAGTGAAATAATGGAAGCAAATCTGTTCTTTATTTTTCCAAAGTGCAATTAAATGTGTGCCATTCCATACTACTATGTAGAGAAGAAGAGAAAATTGGAGAAACATGGAATTTGATGGGTCAGCTTTGAGATATTGGAGAGTCTTCCCAGATGAGTCCAGCTGTTTGAAATGATTCCATTTCTGGGGTTCCATCTGCCAACAGACTGAAGCTCAAAATGAAATGATTGGCTGACTTTTTTCATGTGCCTTTTTTCAAGTATGTTGATGACATGAGCTGATGCACTGGCCCCCTGAATATGTGATAAATACATAAAATCATTTAGCTAGTGCACCATGTGGAGCAGAGTATGCCTCATAGCTTGACTCAAGCTTGCTGCATTTCAACTGCTCACAGTTGATTGATTTACTTTTGCAGTGTATATTCACCTAAAAGCAGAGTAGACATCCTATTTATCTGTGTACTGGATTTGGGCTCAGTGAGCTATAGGAAGATGAGTAGAGATGGGTAGAGGAGCAGAAGAGCAATAGAGAGAGGGAATAGGAGCTTTTGATATTTTATGAAAAGTTTTTGTCAGCAGACTATTATCTTCTTCTATCACTGAATTGATCAGTGAAGGCTAATCTCCTAAGTTGATCCTGCAGGTCTTATAACAGGTGTGCTTGTAAGCTATTGGTTGATGATTAGGTTATATTGTTGGATGAGCTGTCACCAACACAAATGACCATCATCTCTAGCTATAATTAGTCTGATTTTGCCACTAGCCTAATCTTTGTAGTCATTGGCTGATGTTTGTGAATGATTCTGGCAGAGATGGATTGTCAAGTTGTGCAACCCCATTCTGGAATTTCACAAATACTCATTAGGTTCAAAATAATTCTATACTTATTCCTGACTCTTGTCTTCCCTATTCCAGTAGAGAACGTTGGATCCCTTCTCTCTACTGGCTAGGTAAGCATTTCCCTTCCTCTCTTGCTTCTTCACTCCTTCATTGTTGTAGTTTTATTTGCTGACAGAGAGAACTTTGGATCCCTTATCTCTACTGGCTAGACATATGCAATAAAGCCCTCATGTTGGTACCAGAATTATTCCAGGCCGTTATCCTATCTCCTAGTTCCCCTTTGAAATGCATTCAGTGAAGGACTCAAACAGAGTCCTTAAACAAGTATAGTGCAAGGAGAGACCGTGGTGTTAGTTGGGGATTTCACAGTCTGGATGAGGAGCCTTAAATACTCACTCATCCTGCTCTAGGGAAGTTCCCTCCTACATGAATTGTACATCTTGACCATCTCCTTGTTTGCTGAACACATCACAGATTCCTGTGGTTGAAACCAAGGAAGCCCTGTTGGGTTAGTGATGGTTCACATGTTGTGTAAATAGGCAATGATGCTTACTTGATGACATTAGAAGACAGCAGAACACCTTTCAACATCTTCCTGTCTGAGCTTGATTCCAAGTTTGGAATCTGACA
>SMGU01002264.1:0-23837 GCA_004348175.1 Puccinia novopanici | reverse complement strand
TCCACTCACCACATCACACCATCACCAATCCACCCTTATATTAGTTTATTAGTCAGTAGAAAAGAAAGAACAATCACCCTTATCCATTGGTGTGTTCTCAATCAGGCATTCCATAAAAGCCTTTCATACCTTTATATCAGGTATCCCTCTTGACTAAAGGTTAAGGAAGGGATATAAAACCTGAATAGTCCACCTTTCATATTAGTATTTTCCTTTAGTTATACATAAACCAAAACCCCATAAAAATCACTCACTTCTCTATTTCACTCTTCTTTATCATCATCCACTCACACTTTCCTTATCATTTTACCACACAAAACATTAAAACCCTAAAAACATTTCCACTTCCATCAGTTTCCACTAGTCTGAACATCTTTTATCCTAAACTCATCCACTCACATATTTCCTTATCCACTATAAGAGTCTGCTGTATTATCCATATAAAAGAGAAGTTGATCCACGTCTGATTAGAGACTGCTACACATAGTTTTCTCTAACATTAGTTTGCCACAATAAATAAATAAATTTGTTGTGTTAGCTCTTGTGTAGTACATTAGAGGGGCAGGTCTTTCAAACCACCCGTAGCAGTTGTTATACTTCATATATATCTGGAATATCACTTCTGTTATTTCCCCCTCGCAGGACTGCCACCCATCCCAAAAGGAGTTCTCACATCTGGTGTCCCAACAGTGGCCGACGACCTTTGGACGAATCAACAAACCCTCTCCCCTATAGGATCAAAATAATATCAGCTCATTGTGGATTATACTAACCAAGTGGAATCAAGTAGTAAAGGAAACTCAGGACCGCCAAGGACGTGGTTTAACGGGAGTCTTACAGATCAGGAAATCGAGTCACTGGAAGAAGTCATAGAGGAAATTCAGAAGCAGAATAAGGACCAGGAAGCAAGAGTTCAGCACCAAGCTACTATGGAGGACGAAACACTAAAAAGTCAAGATCAGTCCCAAATCATTCAACAGCAAGGAGAAGAAATAGCTTCTATAAAGGCAACAATGGAGAGAATGGAGAAGCTGGTGCTCAAGATGTTTGAAGCAAAGGAACAGACCCAGCCTCAAGAAGTCCCTCTTCCGCCAACACCCCAGACACAAGCTAGATTTGAAGCACCCCACCAATGGATAGTCAACAGCACATCAGATTTGCTACCTCCACACCATTCACTAATTTACCTGCTGGAGGAATACCTGAAACGCCTTACCCCAAACAGAATATCAGAATTCATCAGCTTACAACTTAAATAGATTCAGAGTGAGACCAGGCTTCACACCCAGGGAAACCCCAGAAGAGACACCTGTTCAGAGCCCAGAAAATTCCAGATTCGAGAAAAATAGGGAAATCAAGTTACCAGAGGAATGGGAACTGAAAGGATTCCTGGACACTAAACGAGCTAATATCACCTTTGATGGAACAGACGTGGAAGGTTTTATTAAACATCTGGAAAGAATGGCCAAGATTCAGCGGTGTGGAAGTATAATTTTGGCGGAGCAACTACCATATATTATTGGTAATCAGAAAATTAGCAAAGCCATAGAAGCAATGGAGGGACACTTGACAGGAGATTGGGAGATGTTGAAGAAGGACTTAACTCGAAAATGGGGACGAGCAACACCACTCAGAAGATACAAGGAAGACGGTATAGCCAGGCTGGTCCAGAAGGCCGTGGAAAACAACGGAGTCAAAACTAACGTGGAATATAAGAGGTTCATTGGTGATTTAGAAGAGATGCTGGATTACTTCACTAGGATGGAATACACAAACATTCATCCAGAAGATGGGAACCTCTTTGGAAAGCGCTTTCTGTTGAATTAAAGAAAGAAGTTACCAAAGGGTTAGCACATGCCAAGAAATTGAAGAAGACCAAGGATGGGAAAAACATTATACCATCTTTAGAAATTTTGAAACAATACACCGAGGAGGCATTAGTTATCGTGGATTTTGATGGGGAAGAAGAAGAACCAACCAAGAAAACTGTCAAAATACAAGACCCAGTCAAAACAGAGGACCCCGATGAAACCATCAAGAAGTTAGAAAGAGCCTTGGAATATCAGAAGAGAGCAGCACCACCACACCTCAGTCGACCATCTTCCCCAGGACCTCCGGAAATAAGAAGATTTGGTTCCCCAGGCCCTCCGGGAAGGTCCAACGGCCCATTCGAGTGTTATTACTGCAAAAAGGGCCATACCATCGCCGATTGTGAAGATTTCTCCCAAGACTATAGGGAAAGAAAGGTCCACAGAATGGCGGGAGTATTTTATTACCCTGATAGACAACCTATAGTGGTAAAAAAGGACTTATCCATGAAGGATATGGTTAGAAGATACGATGAGCAATCCAGACTGAAGACGGTAAAAGAAGAAGTCAAGGAAGCTATATCTTCAGTTGCAGAGGTAGATGAATGGGGATCCTGGATTCCACCGCAAGCATCCATAGATGAAGAAGAACTACAAACATATATAGGGTTTGGACTTCGGAAATCACAGAGACTACAAGAGAAGGGTTCATCAGCTAGCAGTCAGCCCCTTCCAACCAGAACACCTGACTCATCTGCAAACACACCTCCACTCAACCAAGGCAATCCAGTGAGGACCAGAAAGAACAGTCTCCCTGGTGGATGGACAGAGGAAGAAGGATCCGAGGATGAAGAACCACCAGTACCTGAAAGTAATGCAAAGGGGTCTGCTCCTCACAAGAAAAAGGTATCCACGGTGCAACCAGGAAGAACTGAGGAATTGTCAAAAATATAACAGAGTCACTAGCCAAAAAGTTTTACAAGCAAACATATACTCTCACCTTGGAAGAGATATTAAAGATTGCACCCCAGTTTTTGCAAACATTGCAAAAATCAATACCTGCTACTGAAGTCCCAGGAGAAGTCTCAGCATTGGGAAAATCCATTCTACTAACTTGGAAGAAGATACGGGAGAAGAGGAAGGACGACTCACTTATGCTTGTCCCTTGGGAATGATTGACATGACAATCAACAACAGAAAAATCAAGACACTGGTGGATACGGGAGCTGAAATGAATATCATTCCAGAAGAGCTAGCAAATCAATTAGGATTAGTAACCACGGAGATATTCATGCGCTTGAAAGGGATAGGAGGACACTTTACACCCATTATTGGAATTGCGGAAAATATTGAAGTTACGGTGTTCCCAGGACATAAAAACCTGGCAAATTTCTTTATAGTTAAAGGATCAGTACACACAGTTTTGGGACGACCATTCTTAGCTGACCATAATGTTAGATTAGAACTATCAAAAGAAAAGGGAGAGGTCTTGAGCTTCCAAGATTCACAAGGAAAAAGAATGTGTATCCCCATTTGCCTACCAAGTACTCCCGGATGGCATATGGAACCACCTACATTAAGACAAAACTGTTCATTCCAAGTCGTGGACTGGAATATCTGGGATCACATGAACAAAACAAGCTCAGAAGACATACCAGAAATTGACTGGGAATGGTTAGAAAACACAGAAGACAGCAATATGGCACTTAACAGGAGAAAAGTTAAATTCCAGCTACCAACATTAGAGCCCATTCCAGAGAGCCACGAGGAAATATCAGAAGAAGATCCTTGGAATGTTACTCTTTTGGAACCAGTGGATTGGGCAGAAGTCTTGGGTGCTGAAAAACTATCACCAGAAGAAAAAGCAAGAACAGACAAAGAATGGGAAGAGGCAGAAGCAGCATGGGCCAGAGAACCAGAGAACATATTCCCATTGACAAATCCTAAATCATGGAAGGACGTACCATTTCCAAGGAGGTTTACTTCTGTTTTCAAAGAGTCAGAAAGGCCTAAAAGACTCAGATCAGGGCAAGACTGGTTAAAAGAGCTTCCAGGGGGAAATTTAAATGCTTTAGATTTTTTTCAGATATTAGATGATACCGGTGAAAGAGCATTCCTTAAGCATGGTGATTGGAGTTCTAGATTTGGTTTTGTCAGTCAAAGAATCAGAGAAAAACTTTACCACGGAGGAGGGAAACAGTGGTACAAACACATGTAACAAAACCTGGCCAACACAGAAGGTGGAGGCAAAATGCCCAGTTCTTCAAGGAAAACTGGTCACCTGTTTCTCTTTGAAAAAAAAAAAAAAAAAAATTGTTTTTTTTATCTCATCAGTCTGTTTCTTCTGTCATTAGTTCTGAAGCTCATAAGAGAGGGGAACAAGTGATTACAGTAAAAATTTACATTGCAAAGAAAAAAAAAAAAAAGAGAAGAAGTAGAGCAATACAAGATAAAAAAAAAAAGAAAAAAAAAAAAAAGGGCTTTTTTTTGGAGTTATTCTTTAAAATTTTTTTATGTTGCTTTGGTTTTTTTTGAATACATAAAATAAAAAAAATATAGAAGAACTTAGGATTAGAAATCCTCCAACTGCTCCATCACCGCATATTCTGGAATGGAGGGACTAGAACAAATCAAGGAAGAAAAAAAAAAACAAACAACTTCTGTATCAGTCACTAACAAACAAATATAAAAAAAAAAAAAAAAAAAAGAAGAAACTTACTAAAGTGTTGAAGTATGAAAGTACCAAAGGTCAGCCAGACCAATGGCCCTTGAAATCTTCTGGGTATTTGTCGCGTCGATGGAGTCGAGTGGGTGATTGCAAAAGAAATAGGGCGCCAGCAATCGTCAAAGTAGTAAAAGGCCATTCGAAATCGAACCACGGGGTCGCGCAACGGGGAATCGGGATGAAGTTCACCCGATGGTTCTGTGGACGAGCTGGTATCGTGGGGCGTGGTGAATGTAAAAGAGGAGTCGCCGGTTGGACCGAGGATGGAGTCGAGAAACGAAGTCGCCTTCGTCGTGTCTTGGATGGAAGGGGTCGCCGGCTGGAAAGGTTTTCTATCTTCTTCTGGGAAAGCAGGACTGCCACCCATCCCAAAAGGAGTTCTCACACCGCGGCAAATCGAAAAATACCTTTGTTTCTACTTGTACCTATTTCATACCATTTTGATATGTAAACCAAGAGATATAAAACTTACAGGTTTGGTAAAAAACATCTGATTGGATGAAATTATTCAACCAGTTATCTCAACAAGTACTGGATGTAATTGCATGAATAAGAAATTCAACTTTTTTTTGTTGATAATTAAGAATATTGTTATGATCTTTTAATAATTTCAATCTATTGATAACTTGCAGAGATACACTAGGACAATTTGGAATATTCTTAACTTGACATACATGTCCCCTAGTGTATTCCAACAAGTTATGGATGGAATTACATGAATTCAAATGTGAAAAGGTTCTTTTTCTATCAAAAAACCCTTTTTTTTTTTGGCCTTTGGATTCATTTAATTCAATTCAGTAATTGCTAGGTTACACCAGGACACACAAATGGAGAATGAAGAATATTTTCCACTGCCCTAGTGTATCTCAGCAAGCACTTGATGAAATTAAATGAATCCAAATATGAAAATGCTCTTTTTTATCATAAAAAACACTTTTTTGACCTTTGAATTCATTTAATTCCATCCATCACTTTTCTGAGATTCACCAGGGAAGTTGAAAATATTCTTCACTTTACATATGTGTGTCCCTGTGTATCTCAGCAAGTACTTCATGGAATTACATGAATCCAAAGTTAAAGAAAAAAATTATGATACAGAAATAGTTTTTTATATTTTAAATCATGTAATCAGGGAATTAAATTATTCCAAATGTCAAAACAAGTTTTATAACCATTAAAAAGAATGTTTTGAAATTTGGAATCATTTAATTCTCACCAGTACTTGCCGAGCTACACTTGGGTGTGTTTAAATATTGTTTACTTTACATGTGCACCCTAGTATAACTCAGCAAGTACTAGAGGTAATTATATGATTCCAAATTTCAAAACAATATTTTAAACCATTCAAAAATTATTTTTGACATTTTTAATTATTTCATTCCCTCTAGTACTTGCTGAGTTGTACTAGAGTGCACATATAAAGTGAACAATATTTAAACACACCCAAGTGTAGCTCAGCAAGTACTAGAGGTAATTACATGATTAAAAATTTCAAAAAAAATGTTTTTAATGGTTATAAAACTTTTTTTCACATTTGGAATCATGTAATTCCCTCTAGTACTTGCTGAGTTATACTAGGGTGCACATGTAAAGTGAACAATATTCAAACACACCCAATTGTAGCTCAGCAAGTACTAGTGAGAATTAAATGAGTCAAAATGTCAAAACATTGTTTTTAATGTTTATAAAACTTGTTTTGACATTTGGAATAATTTAAATCCCTCTATTACTTGCTTAGTTATACTAGGGTGCACATGTAAAGTGAACAATATTTAAACACACCCAAGTGTAGCTCAGCAAGTACTGGTGAGAATTAAATGATTTTGTAATTCCATCCAGTACTTAATGAGATAAAAATTTCACATATATGTAAAGTGAAGGTTATTTCAAAGTTCCCTAGTGCATCTTTGAAAGTAATGGATGAATATTTCATCAATTTAAATTTCATAAATCCTCTTTTTCATCATTACCAATTTTTTTAATTCCTTACATTGATTACTGAGTTACACTAAGTTATTTAGTACAAAGTGAAGAATGTCTAATGTGCCTGGGTGTATCTCAGTAATTATTATATGGAATCTCAGAAGGGTTTTCTTAATTAAAACAAAACAATTGTTGAAAAACAGTAATGTCAAGGGGAAAATTAAAGTAGCTAAATAAGCTAAAAAATCAGACTAAGCTGAAAGAAGTCTAATACTCATTCAGAGGGGCTAAATTTCCTTCATAATGAGTCTGATAAAGGAGGCTAAAGTGTCCTTTCCAGGATAAGTTGACCAGAATGGATGAGTTTTTTTTTCTCAATATCAAGCATTAAAAATAGTTGAGTTAACAATGGTTGACTAATAATCCATTTGAATAACCCATAGTGTGCTAGAGTGACATTCACTTGGCCAAACCTTTCATTTTTTCTCTTAGATTGCTACATTTACATAAGGATGTATTTTTTTGGAATTTACATCCAATCCAAATAGATTCCACCAACATAAGCATGTTTTTGCAAAAAAAAAAAAAATTAAATTGCTACCAAATGTCAAAAATTCATGAGAATCATTTGGCAAAAAAAAGATGAATTGCTACCGCTTACATGAGCCGGTTGAGTAGGGGGATTCCGGGGTCCTTCTGTGAGCCTACTACATAGCCCGGGATACACCTCTACCTGGGCTATGTAGTAGGCAATATCTAGTCGAATGGGGTGCGCCAAACGGGAGCCAGCGTTAACAAATACTTCGGGTTCGGGATGGAGGTGGACGGTACGATGGATGGGCGGGGTGCCACCAGCGGCGGCGTGAGGGCTGGACAGGAAGAGCGCATTGGTGGCGACGACGTCTGCAATATCGCCTCCGCGCTTCAGAGTCGTCAGCATACATAAATGCCACACATAACGTAGAAAGGGGAAGCGACGTACGAGGTTGGCACCCTTCCCACACATCGGCGAGGAACATGTAAGTGCTCTCCTTCCTTCCTAATGTCGATGTGTACCAGAAACTGGAGTCTAACTGGATGAATGGCACGTAGAAATGGCCAAGATATTAGACATCCCGGATGAAGTGCTGGACATAATTTTCAACTGTCTCGTGACGGAGCAGCTAGCATACACAAAGTCGTACTATCGCAGTGTTCGGATGAGAGTTTCCAAGGTGATGGCGAAGAAGATGCGGTTGGTGTGCCGGAAGTGGGCGGACTGGTTCTGTTCGAACTATCTGTTCGACTCGCTGACGTTCTCCGGGGAGAGGGCGGGCCTGAAGAGCGAGCTGATCGCGTATCTCAGCACTCCGCGTTCTTGCGGCTCGGCAGATTCGCTGGCCAGTACCAATATCAGATGTCGCTACTTGAGTATCTCTGATCTCCATCCTCCTCGGAGGATCCTTCATCTGCGGAAAAGGACGAGACGCGATAAGGCCATCATCGCCTGGGAAGTGTTCGAGTCGCTCGTCCTGTTCTTCCAGCATTCTCTCATCGAGCTCGAACTCGACTTGATCGACTATCTCTTGTTCCCCGACTCAACCATCGAGGCCATAGGCCGCATAAAAAACTTGCGCAAGCTACGATTAGGGATCCTTTTCGCTGACGGCTACGATCTCACACATCATGTGGTCAGACACCGACGGCCCGACACCCGACCAGACACGGAATGTCTGCGCTCGCTGCTCCTCGCGGCCCAGGGCCTCGAAACACTCGATCTGGAAAATTTCAACCCGATGGTCTTATCCGGCCGGCTCCAGTCGGGCCTGTGCAACCGCCAACTGCCAGCACTGAAACACTTAGACTTAAATGTCGACCTAGACTGGCAATGCCTGGAGGGCTATATGAGTCTTGCGATTGCATTCCAGCACACCATCAAGGTGCTCTCCGTCAGCGGCCACTGCTACAGAGACGGCGACTGGGCGCTGAAGCCCGTCTTGGAGACCCTCCGGGAATCGCTTGAAGGGCTGCGGGTAGATAACGATGAAATGCTGGCAAAGCTGTCAGACGTACATTTCCCGAACCTCCGGGTGTTACACATCGAGAACTGGGACGGCTACTTCTCCACCCTCTTATTCTCTGGTCACTTCTTTTTCAACGCCCCAATCGAGGTCATTATCATCGACGAGAGCGAGCGCAAGGATTACTCCTCCAAACTCGCCTTCCCATCTCATCCGTTCCGGAAAATAACCACATTACGTCGCTTGGTCTTCCTCAACCCCTATCCGGACGACTATTGGCCTGCCGAACCTTACATCCTCGCCTGCAAAAACTCTGGCGTGCAATGGCTCGTCCGCCGCCATGAAGTTGACATCTCTGATATCATGGTACGTTCGCCGTCTGACCTGTGTTGCCTCTTACATGTAGCCTGAAATGGCATGAAGAACGTCAGGCTGAAACATGGCTTTTTACCCCCCCCCCCTCCAGAAGCTGTAACTCTCACAACCCAATAGTTTTACAACTCCCCATCCCATCACCTAGCCAGAGGGCTTCTTATGTTTATATGTTTATTTTTTGCGTCCATGTGAATTGTTCACGAGGAGACTGAAGGAAGTCTTTGAACATGCTTTTGTAAAGTTTGGGATAATTCCGACTGGGGGATGTACCTGATGGCACTGCTACCCTCTTGCTCAACATTGGTAGAGTACTCATTGATTGGTAGAGTACTCATTGCAGTCTTCTGCAATGTGTCTCCCAAATCCTATTTTTCTTTCCGTTTGATCAAATGACGCATATTGGGTCAAACTCAACCCAGTTTGAATTGGGTGTGTAACCCAGCTCAATGGGGGTACACCAATCCCAGCCAATTATGCTGGCAGTGTAGACAAGAGTATAGAGCAGGGCACTCATAAGCTGATGGAGAAGAAATGAGCCTGTCTGATGTCTAAAATATATTCCCTGCGGACTGCTGCACATGTGTGGAATTACTCCTGAGTATTGCAACGCGAAGAGCATGATACTGTGCCATGAAGTTTGCACATTACCGACAATTTTGACTGTGTGGTTGTAGTTGCATCTTGTGTGAATGAACATGCCTGGCCATCGCATTCCCTTGTTTATTGTTATGCAGACAGTAGAGTGGGGCTCTGCACGTCGTGGGTTCTAACTGAAGGATTTCCACTCTTGTTGGCTGCACACCCAGGAAACGACAACCTGCGCAGGTGACTTCGGCCCGGGCAAGTTGGAAGGTGCGACGAGAAGCACGAGGCCCGATGAGAACAGTTGCAGAGTCTCCGCATGGTTGTCGTGGTGGGTGGGCAGTGAGCGAGGGTGGCTGCGGGTGCAAGATGATGATGAACTGGTCTGGTAGGGATCGAACCGGAGGGCTCAGTGATGCAGTGGGGTGTGATGGGCAACAGCACAGTGGCTTGCCGACTAGGAGAGGCGGCGACGTGGGCAGCCATCATCCCAGCATGTTTACTGCACTGGACCTGTAGTTGAGATCGAGAGATGGGCTGATTTCTTGTAACAACTATTCCGGCTTCCCAAAGACCCAAAAGAAAAGGATGATATCAACTGACATTGCCATGCCAGAAAAACATTTGGCCTCCAGCCGTCCAAAAAAAATACAACAGACGCACAGGCAGAGACGCCAATTCCACCAACAAAAACAAGCATAAAGGTACCTTCCTAACAGCCAGTAGTCTCTGATCCCATCGAACACACCCAACAGCCATGAACGAAAGCAGGCAAAGCGGTTAGTATAGTCCTCGATATGTGATGAAAGTTATGCGTGTCCCCCCCCCCCCCAAAAAAAAAAAAATGAAAAAAAAAACGCAGGGAAGAAGGAGGGAGGGAAAAGAAGACGAGAGAGAAGGGGTGTTTACTATGTAGGTGTAATGGATGAAGCCAGGGGACGATTAGAAGGAAGGAGCGGCAGGAGGAAGTCCAGCAAGACAGCCGACGTTGTTGAGCTGGGTGAAGTCGTACTTGGACCCGAGCATGTCAATCACCTTGAGCTGGATGAACACCACGACTTGCAGCGAGGGGCGCGTCATGGTCCCGTTGACTGACCTTTGTATACTGGGATTCAGTGTTGTCTTTGCTGTCGCTGTCATCTCCGAAGGCGTTTTTTGGTCTTTGGTTCTTCCTGGATTTGGAACCAACTCCCACCGAAGCGAAGCGCCCTCTCTCCTCCAGCAGGGCATGCTCACCTGCTTTATTCTCTTGCATGTAGCATGGCAGCCAGCCTGCGCTGTGATTGGTCGAGGAGCTGGATTCAATGACAGGGCAGATAAGGAGCATGGATGCTTGAAAGAAGCAAGCTCCGCCGGGCAAATCTCAAGGAAGAGTCAAGAGCTCACACGTGACTTAAGACCAGCTTTACACTCCCCTCCGCCCCACAATAAAATGAGCTGGATGCACTGAGAGATAAAAGTGGATAATAGAAATGGAATCACGTCGGTGAGATACACATGCCAAGAAAACGAAAGTCTGAGCCAAAGAGAAACATCAAAAAAAAAAAAAGGAAAGCCAGTAGAAACAAGGGGAATAAGAGAAGCGGGGCATAACTCAAGACAACTGAGCTGTCGACAGGTCGTATGACGGAAACATGCGTCACTATTACTATAGACCAACCAAAAGGTGATGAGAAGTGAAGAACGGCAACAGGAAACTTGAGCCAATTAGAGGGAACTCAGGAAGCGAGTAGCAAGACATGAAAAGAAATGCATTGCCTCGTGATTATCAGACACCATGTACCCTGTGATTTCGGACAAAGAAGGAAGGAAGGAAAGAGAGAGGTGGAGCCAGCTTTCCAGCGTGTTTGATACCCTCTCTTTTCTTTAATACAGTGAGAAACAAAATCAACCACACGTGCCCAGAGAGGAAAGGGCGATATGAAGGGAGCTGAATAGCGAGTCGTTTACAGGGTGTCGACGCGCCAAAAAATCTCGAGTGTGTGTGTGTTTTTTGGAGCCGCTGCTTGGGTGCTGGTGGGTGCGGGAATGGGAGCCAGAGGAGACACTGAGGATGGGATAAGAAAAAAGGGTGGCGCGGTGAGTCGGGAGGTTTAGGCGAGTGGAGGGAGCCGAGTCGGAAGGGATGGAGAGGGAGTGGCCAACCGAGCGAACGCATGACTCGAGCCAGTCTATGTCGACTTCTTCCACACCCCGTCTTCTTTTTTGGTGAGCAAGAGGACAGCCGAGCGAAGGGAGATCCATACAGGATTGCCCAGGTCGAGAGTGAGGGAGGACATACAGGCAGTGAGTTTCGAGAAAAGAGCAGACGAGGACGCCGTGGATGTCCCTCCCCTCCCCCCCCAGAGAAAAAAAAATAACTATGAGGGGATCACTAGACGCGTTCAAAAGTCCGTGATCGAGCTGCTCTGCATCGATATCAGGCTCCGAGCATCGTCGTCGTCCGTCCGATAGCTCTTACTTCCCCTACACCCATGGGGCCGGCACCGCCATGAGCGCCATAGTCCAAGCCTGTACGATCGTTGCGACTTCGACCGCTTAACAGTCGATCAGCCTGCGAATATGCCGCAACACTATCGGCCATGCTGTCAGCCACCGAACTGGCGTCGTCAGCGCCCCGCATGCTCCGAGAATCTTGCGACTGTAGGTCCTGCGAGATCATCGAGGAGGCATAACTGCTTCCCCCGACCCCAACACTGCCCAGGCCTCCTCCAGCCCGCTTGCCTCCATTGGGGTATCCCATACTACGCGAAATCGGAAGACTGAAAGGCGGTAAACCGGATGCATAAGTCGCTTGAGACCGAACGGATTGCGCATCCGATAGGATCGAAAAAGAGTCGACGGTTTTATAAAACGACTGGTCGAATTGAGTCGGTGTACTGGTAGGACCTACATAAACTTAACCTGATCAGCTTCATGTTCCCCACAATCAAGCGTCAATCAATCACAAAATAATAATAAAATAAATTACCACTCCTGCTATAGCTCATAGGTGGAAGCTCGCGTGGTTAGGCTCAAAACGATTGACAGGAAGGTCAGCCGATCGAGCGGTTTCCTAGGCTTGGAAAGCTGGACCAAGCTAGGTTGGAGGTTATTCAACGGGCCTTCGACCAAGCAAGATTTTTCTTTATAAGCGGTGAGAAGGAAATGCCAAAGCGCATGCTACAAAGGCCATCCAATAAAGAAACATAATGGGAGTTAATGACAAATGCCGCTCTTTTCTTATATCTTGGACGTGAATTCAGCTACGAGGTGCATACCTTGCTCAACACTTTCGGGTTGCCTAGAACAACCACGCCGTATTTAGCTCGGGTGAGTGCGACGTTGAGTCGTCTGGGGTCATTCAAGAAGCCTATCCCTTGATGATCGTTACTTCGGACGCAACTGAGGATGATATAATCCTTTTCTTGACCTTGAAAGGCGTCGACACTGGCGACTTCGATATCCTTGTAAAGATCCTTCTTCAAGGTCCCATTGGTTTGCATGTAAGTGACAATGTATGAACGTTGGCCCTCGTATGGAGTCACGATCCCGATCTGGCTCGGCAGAACGCCGGCTTTGAAGAAGCGAGTAACGACTTTCTCAACATTCGATGCTTCGGTTCGGTTTAGGAACGAATTACCAGACGATGAAATTTCTTCCTGCCCAAGTTACAATGGAAACACATAGGCGTTGCCGGCTGTGGCCAAGGAAAGTCCACGTTTTTCTTTATCCGTTCGGGGGCAGTGACTCCATTCTGCAAGGAACCTTCATAGAACATATTCGAGGGAAACTCCGAGAGACAGGGGTTCGATATTGGACTTGTAACCTGATGACGATTGCCCAGCAGGACTAAGCGCTCAAACATCGATTGAGTCAGTCCAGCGCGTGCCGCTTTCTTATTCATGATCGTCGGGCCAAGCTGTTGATGATCACCAACCATGACGACTTGTTTAACGCCCAGAGTTAATGGGATCATACATTCCGGTTCAGTCTAGAATTATGAATGACAAAGGTGAGTTAACATGAACCCGTGCTTGGATTGAAAATTGATTCAGTTTCACATACCGCTTGAGTTGCTTCGTCTATCAAAACGGTCCTGAATTTCATTTTGGCCAATCGAGGATCGCCTGCTCCCACGCATGTGCAGAGAATCACATCCGCGGCGGCCAAGATTTCACGTTCACACAATCGTGTTAGGGATTTGTATCTTCGTTCATCAGTGCTACTCAATTCTCCTTGTTCAGCTTTGAGCTGAATAAGCTTTTGCAGGTCGGGATGAGTATCATTGTTGCTACTTGCTGGTGGAGGGTGAGATATTGAACAGAGCTATCGATGGCCTCTCGTGATTTGGCTTGCACTCTGACGACTTTGAGGCCGGTCATGTGGATTTTTCAGTTAGCTGATCGACAGCAACGTTAGAAGGCGCGCAGACGAGTACTTGGCCCGGATTCATCTTGCTCAAATGATAGACCACTGAAGCTGAAGTGACGGTCTTGCCCGTCCCCGGTGGCCCTTGGACTAAACTTAAAGGTTTCTGTAAAACACTTTTGACAGCACTGACTTGTGAATGGTTGAGCTCTGGAAGGTTGGGGCAGAAACTCTGAGGAAGAGAGGGCAATGTGATGAGTAACTTCATGCAACCAGGCAACAATCGATCGAGGGGTTTCTTACCGTTTAGGCATCTGAGTTCTGAGCACTTGGGGAACGGAAGCCTCATGTCCCAACAACTTGCGATATATATATCCGCTAACGCTTTGATCATCAACTGCAAAAGTCTTCATGGCCATCTGCATTCGATCAAATGACGTTGATTTCCAAACAAAATCGACCGAAAAGTTAACAGTCAATTCATGTGGCACACCCTCGTTTCGTCTCAACTCGAGGGCCACTTCGTCAGATTGGTCTGAAGAGAGAAAAAGAGATCAGATTCCTATGTAGACATGAGAAGAAAGATCTGACAAAAAAAAGACCAACTATTTGGAACTTTGATAACATGACCAGGGCCCTCCCAGGCTTGCTGGAGTTCCCCAGAATATCTCAAACGCAGCTCGTCACCAACAGCCAATCTGACTTCACCACTTTCGAGTTTAGGAAGATAAAAGTAGGCAATCCTAGAATGCAATACATAGTAGACCAGCTTGTAAAAATCATCAAGGAAAGGGAAAGGAAAGTTTATGCGAGGAAAAGATTTCACTCAAGCTTTGTTGAATGGTAGCGTACCTTTTCTGATTCAAACCCATATCCCAGAGAGAACCGTCACATCATTTTGAGTCAGGCTTTCCTTCAATTTCCGATCGTAATCACTTTCGATCTTGACGAGAGGGCCGAAGATGTTCTGATATTGGTAGGCATCTTCGTACCTCAATAGAATAGGCTGCGGTTCACCCTCGCCCAGGGTGCCGTCCCGTTCCAAGTCGTCCAAGGTGGCCATCGCATTTTCTTCCACATTTCCTCGAGCCTCGTAATTTCTCGGAAGCCCACTGGCTTGGAGCGCACTACTTCCTGTTCGTCTGGGACCTTGACGAGCCAGGACAGAAATTGACGATCTTCGATCAGCGGGGACCATTGAGAAGTATCCCACACCAGGTCACTTTTTGACGAGGGTGTTGAGGCACACGGCTGTCGACAGAGTAAGACGACCACTGTGTCAGACTTGGCGGGAATGAAGCCCAGGGTAAAGACGTTCTTCGATCCACAATTGTAGCACTCTGGTGTGGTTTCACCTAGCGGACCATCTGCATGAAGGGTGACTTCCTTATGTTTTGCCTTGACGAGATGGTTGACGATATGAGAGCCAGTCGAATGAGGGCAGCTCTCGATTGAGATCGTCTAGGACATCTTCAAAATCTGCCTCGCCCTCGACCGAGTTGAATTTAGAGGAAGACTCGACATTCGACTCTTGGTGTGATTGATGGTCATAATTTGATGAGTTGTTAGCCTTTTGACGGTTACGAGGCGGTTCCGGATTGGCATCAAGTAGGCTGAGCTCATCGAAGTTAATATCATCGATCGTGGATTGGCTATCGTCCCCGATTTGTAGTCGATTAACTTTGAGGGCGTCTCGAGTGCTTCCAGAAACAAGGGACAGGCCATCGTCATCGTCGTTAGCAGGGCTATAGCTGTATTCACTGGCACCACCAAGATGTGAGAAATTCTCCAAGGTCAGTTAAATTTGTCTGATTGCGATCGAGAAGAATGGAAGCAAGTTGAGATCCAAAGAACTAGACTCAACCAAAATAACCACGTGTACAGCGCCATGCGATCCTAGTCAAAAGGAAAAAAAAGGTATGATTAGGCCAACAAATCTGAGATGAGTTCAAGTGTCGAGGGTCATGACTTACGAAGAGGCCGTAACACATCTGTCTGAAATAAGCGGCCCTCAAAGGGTCCAGATCTACCTCGGCGTCGATCTCAGCATTCCTGGGCAAGGGATGGAGGACGATGGTATGTTTATGGGCGCGGATGAGCAAGTCGTGGTTGCGGCGATCCAGGCGGGAAACTGGAGCTTGTTCTGGAGGAAGCTAGAGCGCTAGAGGAGGCGGTGGTGCAGGCGCACGGAGTCGAAGACCAGCGTCGCCCTGGACAAGCACCAACTCGTAACCTGCTGCATGTGTCGTCGACAGGTTTTCTTGATTGTGAACGTCACCGGTAGAGTGACAGCATCACCGCTGACGATCTCGAGAGTACTGCGGAGTTGGTTGACCGAGGCGCCGAAGCCGAGTCTGGAGAGGGCATGGTGGCCAAGCTTGCCAGACTCCTTGGTCTTACAGAGCAGGATCATCTCCATCGATCGGGATGTGCCGATTTGTCTTGGTGGTCTTGGGCCCTTGGTCCCTTTCATTACCATGAAATAGATTTTGGTGCATGTCCAACCGAAATTTTTGGTAGCAACTATGGTATGTAAAAATAGGAAGAAGAATCAAAACCAGGGTTGTAAGTTGATCCCAGAAGATCACAAGAAGTAAATTTGATCCCAGAAGATCACAAGAAGTAAATCCAGCTCACGTAATCACCATCACCGAGAACATTTGCTTGAGTTCAGGGCGTTTGAAACTGGGTGTTATGTTGTCGAGCCACTTGCCAGCATTGAGATCGAGTTGATCTCCCAAGGATTTCAAAGACTTCAGCGATGCCGCCCCCTCCTCGGCATTCCTCTGAACCATAGAGGCTAATGACTTACCCTGCAGGCAACATCGATCAATAGCAGGACCACATTGTTGGAACAATGATCTTTCTCGTCCTTTTCTTTTTCCTTCTTGCTGACACTAGCCGTTGTCGACTGGAAAGTATTACTAACTGATGCAGGTACAGCCTGACTTTCGTTCATCACCGCGTCTTGAAGACGGCTCTGAGTGGAAGCTGCGGGAACGGCTGAAGTAGTACCTTCGATAGCGGCTTGGGATGGCTCCTCACCGCAAGCCTTGAGTTGAACATTTACGACTTGACTTGCGGTGATGTCAACGACCTTTCAAGTACGATCGATCTCATTTAGGAAGGTCAAGGTCGCCTCGAGTACCGTTTTCTTCAGCGAGGGTTGATGTCGCATTAACGCATCAAGAGTGCTACCAACCACGGAGGCGTGGTCCCTATCCGTAGGATTCTAGCATGTCTTTCGGAGGTAAAGACCAAGAATATGGCCGGGATAGCCTGTCGTTCATTCAGCTGCTGTAGACCTACCTCGTTCAAGCACAGGGCACCCAGCGCAGAAGGGATGGCTGCAATAACATCAAAGGCCGGTTCAATGCCACTGTCAATCGCATCGTAGAGCGCTTCAGGCAAGCCTGCTTCTTGAAGTATTACCAACGAGGTTGGCTCGCTGTGATTCAAGGTTGACATCATGTTGATGGCAGGGAATGGATTTGGTAACCAAAAACAGCTTTGTTTTGGATGATGAGCTTGATTGAGAGGGGTAGCCGTGTTTCGGTCAGGTTGCGAACACTTTCCAGCGTTCCGGCGGAGGTGAGCCGCTGGATCGAGCAAAAGAGAGCCTTGAAAAGGCCTGCGGATGAGTGAGAGAGCACGCCGGTGAGTAATGGGAGGATTTCGATGATGAGGTGATGTCGATCGGGTGCTCAGCAATCGCTCGGTCAACCTCTTTTCAGCAATCTTCCCGTGAGATGAGGAAATGCCTTCCAGCGCATACAAGGCGGCCGCTCAAATGTCGCCTCCTAGAGCGTCCGCACCACTTTTGAGGTTGATCAATTCCCTGAGGGATATCAGACCAGGTTCGTAGATGAATAGTTTAGAAACTGCGGTGGTCTCGTCAGTAGTATGGGTATAGATGGCGAGAGCCAAGAGCCCTACAACAGAGAATCTCCGAAGGTTGAGTGAGTTCCTGAGGGCCATCGCTATACGAATATGGTGGAAGAGTTTGAACCGACAGTCAATGTGGGAAGGTGATGTTGCTCGATGAGTTCGGCCAAACTTCCCGCGGGCGCCTGCGCCTGCCATATGCAAGAGTATCAGCCGAATGGATTGTAGCTATACCCTCAACTGGTTGAATCGGAGATGTCTGTAAGGCAGATGATTTGTCTTTGGATCGACCTTTGGGGTAGGGTTTGTGTTGGAGCATGTGCTGGTTGGGTTGAGGATGAAGGTTGATTGGAAGAGGCAGCAGGTTAACCGGCGGGCACAGCTTTCCTTTACTCTTTTCGTCGACGACTGGTTGACATCAGCGGCAAGCGGTTGAGTGGAGTTGAATGAAGCTCCATGGGTGAATCCTAAGTGCTAGACAAAGAGATAGATTTTGAACCAGTTCGACCAAGGGGAGATTGACGGTACTCGTTCCTCCGATCGACGACCAGCTTTGCAGCAGTTCAAGAAGTTGAGTTGGGCTCGGATTGCGGGGTGGCACGTGGCGTAAGGCTTGTTCATATGAGGTAGACGCTCTAGGAAATTCATCAAGCATGAGGTAGGAATGATCTGACAACAGGAATAAGCAATTAGCCATCGATCGGGTCGTCAGAATTTATTGTGGAGAATTTTTGTATACTAACACAACGCTCCCCAAATCTCGCCACTTCCTTCGTGAATTTAATAATCTGCTAAATAGTTAGAGGCAGCTTTAAAATTTTCTTCATGTCGATTGATTCCGGCAGCTTTAGTCTGGTGATAGCAGGCGATCGCTGGGTTATGAAGGCTGTGATGATGTTGGTGGTGGTTGTTGGCTGGTGTGCCTCACCGCCTGTAATCATGTCATCAATTTACTTGTAGACCTAGTGAGAATTATAGTACCTACTTGATCGAGCGAGATATACAATGCCAACCGCGCCTTGCCCAAGAACTCGAGTGATTTTGAAACCGGGTATAACGTCAACATCGAAAGGGTGAATTTGAGACATGAGTCAAGTCTTTCTTGATGAGTGCCTGAAAAGCTATTGAAAGTTTATGAAATCCCCGGTTAGTTGAGGTAGTATTTCATCTGGAAGCTTGCTGAGAACACAGAATGCCAAAAAAGACTCACCGGTTGCACGAGATCCTAGCCGTTGGACAGAGGAATCAAACTTTTGAAAGTGTTTGTTATCTTTGCCTATTCTCCACTGATTAAGGAGACAAAATTTGGACAGGTCATGAACGGTATTCGACAAACTTACAGCGAAATTACAAGCCTTAGTGGTGATTCGACGCGCTACTGATGTTCCTGGCGGGATACTAATACTTCTGGCGCGAAACTGATACTTCAAAAAGGCAAAGAAATGAAATGTCAGAGTTGATTAATGCCTGATCAATGAGAGCACAGAATGCCGAATAAATAATATATAGTAATAGCCCGGTTCACATAGGCTAATTTTAGCACATGTCCGGTTAAACATCAGCAACCTTTATCCCACGCATCAGCAAGGGATCAGAATACCTGTTCACGTAGCAGACCAACTTATAGCCCCCCCGCTCCCCCGGCCCTCCCTTTCATCCATCCGTCCTACTCTACCTCACTCTTCCAATCTCTTCCATTCTCTCCTTCCAACAACCATGCGAGGATTTTCGGACCGCCAACAACTCATCCGGGATTTATTTTTTCTATACATGATCAATTACGATGACGAACAGGATGCTCAACTCACCCGCCCCAAAACCAACCACAATCTCAATATTTGGGCCGACTTATTCCTGAGTGATTTGGCAGAGATTTCTGATCTCCTTGAGGCTCTCCTTAACACCCGTTATCTCAACCCGCGACCAAAGCTAACCGTACGTGAAGAATACGATCTGGCGGCGGTATTCCAAATGCCTGATTACGTTTTCAAACAAGCCCTACGGACCTCTAAGGACGGTTTCCTCTACGTAATGAATAACATCTGCGATCACGACGTTTTTGTGCCCAGGGGTATTCGACCTCAACTGCCGATTGCACATCAGCTGGCCCTTACACTCGAGCGACTTGGGTCATCTGGTAATGGGGCCTCAGTTGGCCGATTTTCTCGAAATCTTAATGTCGCCCAAGGAACTGTAGTCAAGGTGACCCGTCGCGTTATTGAGGCGATCCTTTCTTTAGGACCAACATACGTGAAATGGCCAGACCAATCTCGCCGGGCTGAAATCTCTCAAGTGATGAAGAAGGAGGGTTTCGATGGGTGTGTGGGCTTTGTGGATGGGACGACCTTTCCTCTCTTTCAGCGGCCTGGGTATGATGGAGAGGTCTTTTTTGATCGCAAAAAAAGATACTCATTGAACGCACAGGTTATTTGCGACTGCGACAAGAACATCACAGCTTTCATAACTGGTTGGCCGGGTTCTTGTGCAGACAGTTTTGTGTTCAAAAAGATGCTCCTAGCAAAGGAGCAAGATAAATTTTTTGGTGCAGGTACGCGACTCATATACTCTTTTCGCTTTTTTATTCTTTCCTTTATCTATGCTGTAGCTGACTGGCGCTCATTTCAGGTCAATATCTGCTAGCCGATTCCGCATATAAGCTCAGTCGCACTGTAATCCCTGCATATAAGGCCCCCGCGGCTTACCAGGCTTCGAACGCGGAGTTCAATTTCCATCTGGCCAAATCGAGAGTCCGCAACGAGCATACAATTGGGATTCTCAAGTCTCGCTTTGCCTCACTTAAGGAGATGCGTTTGCATCTTTATAGACGAGATCACATGATGCCATACATCAAGTGGGTATACGCATGTATGATACTCCACAACATGCTTGCCAAACTGTCAGACGCTTGGGAGGAGATGTATTTGGAAGGGGAATGTGTGCCAAATCCCGAGGACGATCATGGTCGATCCATTGCATCGGAGAATATACGAACGATCGTTAGGGCAAAATGTCTGGAACATTTCAAATCATCGGGCTAGTCGAACTTCATCTTTTGGGCTTGAATTTTTTTTTTTTTGGATTGGGGTCTGGTTGAAGCTTGTCTTGTTTCTCGGTCTTTTTTATTTCCACTTCTGCATCTCATGCGTTTTTGGTTATTGGTTTATCTTTTTGGTTATGGGTTTATTATGCGAAAATTGGCCTGGTTATGTCTGCTGTTCTCACTGTTTCTTCTTCAATATTCTCGTAACTTGAAATAAGTAGATATGACTTGCAAGGTTCGGAGTGACTCAGGAATTTATGAGGTTTCATTGCTTACATTCAGAGTCAGGGCAGCCATAGTGAGACGTAAATGAACATCAAAAAGAAGAATAGAAAAAGATGTACTCCAAAACCAAATCTTTCAACAGATGACAAGTATAGAAAGCGGGCATCATTCACAACACACAGATCTACAACGGCTTAACCAAACATTGCCTTGGCTAAAATTTGAATCTCAGAGGGACTGCGACCCTCCTGGATCCAAGATTGAACGATAGATTGACGTTCAACTCTCCTGGCCTCATTATCCGCTCAATTTCGTTCATCCAGCTTGATTTTATCTTCACGATCCATACGTCGATATTGCGCCTCTTGATTGCGTTCCTCCCGAACCATCTCTCGTTCTTTGGCTCGTGCCTCGCGCTCAAGAGCTCGATCCTGGCGACCTTCCTCAAATTCCCTAGCTCGATACTCGGCCTCCTGTTCGCGATGGTGCCAATCCAACTCGCGATCCTTTTGTCGTGCCTCGCGCTCCAGAGCACGATCCTCGCGAGATTCTTGCTGCTCTTTCAGCGCCAAATCAAATCGTTTCATATCAAGGTCAAGTTGACTTCTGAGAATTTCGACTTTTTGGAGACTGGTGGATTCAAACGCCGCAGTTAAACCAGTGCTCTTATTCCCCACACTGCTGACATTTGAATGAGACGATTGGGTGGCCGACGACGCTTGTCTTGAAGCAGCTCGATGCATGTTTGGTATCACTTGGCGAGGTATAGACGAAGGAGTCGGCGAGGCCTGATTAATATTACCACCAACCACATTCCTGTGGCCTTCTTGAGACGTTTCAGCAGTGGCCTCCTGTGGGGTTGTTGAGATGTTTGGATCCCCCACGTTTGAGGTGTTGTCGGGCAAAGAGGGTCGAGTACCCGATTGTAAGGCCCCTTCGACATCCTCTGTAATAGATTCTTGCGAGCCCGCCCCTGCAGCCATTGATGAGGTGCCTACTCGAGTGGCCCGTGGGGTACTTTCCAATTGAGTGAATTGACTCTCTCCGTTGGTATCTTGACTTGTCATTGGCACATCATTGGCAATACCGTCTTCCTCGTAATTCACGCGGACATCGTTGATGGGAACGCCCATGGAAGAGTCGAAAATGCTGAGAGGTGTGATGTTCGCCTTGTCTTTAAAGAGTGAGTCCATTCGATCAAAGCAAGGACAGATTGCATCTAGTTTTTGATGAAGGGAATGATACCCCTCTGTTTCTTCAATTCCGGCCCCAGTGTTTTGTTCCCACTCTTTCGCCTTTCGATACTTGTTCTTGTATGTATCTAAACGTTGCCGCATTTGAGGCCCAGTAAGATGAAGATCTGAGCTAACCAAATTCATGTACTGCGCGAATCGATCGAAGGCTTGCGCTCGGGTCATCAAACCTGGACCGACAGAGGTTTGGTTCCCGCTGCCAAATAAGGATGCAAAGTTCTCGTCTTCCTCAAGATAAGTACAGACAAACTCGTAATCGACACGATTGAAACAGCGAGACGAATCCGAAACTGTGTCGTCAACAGTTTGAGTTAATCGATCCTCATGTGTGGCAGCTTGGGGAGTCGAATGAGCCATATTTTTGTGAGCTGGTGGGGTGGTCGAGGGAGGAAGGATTTTGTTGGATTTTTTCCCTCTTTTCTTCGGACCTTTGTACGGATCATTTGGATCTGCAAGAGCTGCGGCCAACTCAGCCCTAGTTCGACGTTTTCGGCGAATGGGTGGCTTTGACACATTTGAAGCTAAGGATGAAATATTTTGACAATTCAGCTTCATCACATCATAAGCCCCAGGCTGCTGCATAAAAAACCTACCAGTCGATTGTGACCCAGCAAATTCCGAGGTTGATGATGTTTCACTCGGATTTATCTGATTGGTATTGGAAGTGGCAGGAGACAAGTTGAGTCGGTTTCCAGAGGGAGGCTGTGGTGGGGGTTCATTGTCATGTGTAGACATCTTGAAGCAAGTGAAAGAAAGAAGCAACATCAGGTTAGTTAAAAAAAATCAGAAAAAAAAAAACTTACCGGAAATGATTTGAAATGAGGGAGAAGTGATAAATGGAGAGCGTTTGGCAGCAAAGGTGCCTTGGAGTTACTCCCCGTTTGTGGAGCACCGGGGGGATATAGATGTTATATCCATGCGCTGGGAGGGATAGCGTTTGGATATGCATTGCTGATGCAAGGGATAAACCTTATTTGAGGTTTGCTGATGAGGCCCCTATGTGAACCGGGCTAGCTCCTGTATGTTTTGCTCTCGCAGAACTGCATCAGGCCCGTAAGTTTTTTGGAGATGATCTGAATAGGCAATTCGCTCCACCAAATAATCAATAAGTTCGGCCACGGCCGCACCCTGCAGGAGGTGAAGGTCAGTGACATTTCGTCATGGTAAGAGAATTCAAAAAAATGAGAGGGTACCTCTTGTGCCAACGCCTGAATGCTACATATTACCGAGAGAAACTTCTTGAAGGTTTCAGTCTGGGCAGGTTGGATACCGTCAAAATGCTTACCTCGCACAGCTTGAACTAGTACTTCCATTTGACTGATTTTGTGAGTTTGCGCGGCAATTTTAACAGCGTTAATGGTCACCAGACCTGAGAAACGGGGCAAATAAGATACGTTGTAATCTCGTAAGTGGTCACCAATCACAACGCACGAAGCTTTCGGCGAGGAGTGTTAATGACCCGTTGAAAGGCTGGGAAAAGTATTGGGTCCTGGACTCAAGATCAGACCTAGGGGGGGGTATTCTTGAGCGTTTCAAACAAAAGAAGTTGGCATCATAATCATGGAACTTGAAGAGCCAGAAGACTCACTATGAGGGATTGGGGGGCTGAAAGCGGTCAGCTTGGGGTCAGGTAGTAAAGCAAACTACACACCACGGTTCCTCATGGCCCGA